>JAQGCM010001325.1:0-15977 GCA_034699705.1 Hymenaphorura dentifera | reverse complement strand
ATTTTACAAAACAAACTTATAAAACGCACAGAACTTCGGACGGACGGAATTAGATAGCTCATTATAAAGATTAGATTTAATTTAGTTTTGCGTTTCTGTAAATAATAATTTAGATGGTTCTCTACTTCGATGAAAAATCCATAATGGAAAAGTCAAAATCGAATAAATAATTCAAAACGTCTTTCAAAACAAGGCTGCACTAAAAACTTAATATTGGGATCTTGAAGTATTCACATAAAATCACGATACAAAGTAAAAACGTTGTAGATTTTGTGCGATATTCTCGTTACTCAATGCTCAACAGTGTAATAATAAATTTGGTGTCCAATTTCCTACTCTAGATCTTCTAATTTATGCAATTTTGCCATTATGAATTAGTTTTATTTGAATTTGATCATTACTGATTTTTGGTACTGCGGATTTTCTGTTCTATGGCTTTTTGGTGTATGGATCTTTAATATAAGTATTTGAATTATTGATTTAGCTGTCATCTTACAACAAAGATGAGCTCAAACTGTTTACAGCATGCATCGTAATACCAATAATAATCAATGCTGTTAATGGTATTAAGGTTTGATAAGCCCATTAACATGCAAATTATTTAGGAAGACATTCTTTACACAATTACAACGACTGGGACAATTTTTGAACATCTGTCATTTCATTTCGCAATAATGAACCCGAGTTTTCTAGTTGCAATTACAATTGGGTATCCTTTATTGACAAAATTTGAATAATTGACAGGTCTTTGACTATGACTGGGGATTCCAAGATGATTTTATGGGCATGACGCTTCTGGACCCAAGTCGTCTTCCTCTACACAAATCACAAGAGATGAGTTTGACTTTGAGTGAGACGAGTGGCGGAGGCGAGAGTCCCATGGGTGAACTCTCGCTCAATCTCACCCTCATCCCTCGCTCCATAGAAGAAAAGGAAATCGTGAGTTGGACTTTGGCTAAACTTTCTCCACTTTCTCCTTCGATCCTTACAACTTGTTTACACTAGCCGAATAATGATTCATTTGTTCAGATTATTATGGGTTTTTTGTTTTGCATACTTTTGTGAAATACTAACTAACGTCTTCAAAGTCTTCTCGGCTTCAGATTCTTAACTAATTAATTGGTGCAGTTCGGAAGTCCTCAGGTTTTACCACCTCAGTCTGATTGCCATTTCTTTTCCCTTAGCTTTCTTAATTTTATTTTGTAACATTTTATGTGAGTACAAACGAACCTGCCATGAACACAACCTTTTATCACAGATTTATTCATATATCAAATTATTGTTTCAGTTAATGGCACTGCGAATTGTGAAACTAAAAACTTTTTAAACTTCCTCGACCCGATATTGGCTTGAAATTTGGTTCTTTTTTTTGGTTGCTGCTTGTCAGGGCATTAGAAGGATCTTTAAATAAAAAAATACCTTCTCTTGCCCTGGCTGTGTAGATTATTGCATGACAATCCTGTTTTCTTTGATTTATTTTTGTAGTTATTCCACTTCCTTCCTCCGTTGAAACAATCGTCATTTCGAAGTGTCGTTAGTGAGAAAATTGATATTTCTAAAAAAGTGAGGCAAGAAACTTTTTTATTTTGTGTATCAAGTACATGATGATAATACAGATTTAGCGACGACTGAACCAAACTTTTGTTTGTATTTAATACCAAATATTATACAGATGCGTGTTTTCCGGGCATATGAGAACTACTAGAGATTCAACTAACAATTTTTCTGCTTATTTTCTAATTTTTGTGTACACTGTAACGAATGCTTAACTTCCAATTTTTTATTAAGTCGCTGCAACGCGAAATAGTTGCGCAAGGCCTTTCATGTTTGACAGTTTGTGATCTCCAGAGAAAGTACTTTTAATTTTGCCTTAATTCCAGTGGTTGACGGACGGCCAAGCTGCTACAAGATTAGTCGATTCTCAACGACGACTCAAGAGTCAAATTTGGAGTAGTGTTCTAACGGTTAGTCCCAAAGATTTATGAAAAGCTTGATGGTGCTCATTGTGCTGTGCAATAGATTAATAGTCTTGAAACTGATCGTGCGCAATCAGGATGCGAAGATTAAAATTTATTACACATTTTACCAAGCAGCCTTGAATGTCAAGAAACGGACGATTTTGAAACGAGTGTGCACTCGTACTCGTGCAACTAGTTTCTTTTTCTTCATTTGTGCAAGCGAAAACAATCGTCGACATTTCTTCTATTTTATTTTCAAAAATGGCTGATCACTGATCACGCTTAAAAATTGTATTAGTACTATTACTGAAAGAGTCCATTCACGTGAACTATCCTCTGCAAGAAGGTTAGGGAGAAATCTCTCTACTTTTGACGATTTCGGGGACGAGTGTGACAGATTTCACCAGTCATAGCTTCTCTACGGAACAGAACAATCTAATCTGCTCGAGAAATGTCAGAATAATTCACTTCATGAAGTCGATCTTAGCAAATAATTGGGAATTGGCACGATTCTAATTCTGAATATATTTTCAGGTTCTGATTCTTGAAGCTAAAAATATGTCCGCTGGTGACGAGATACTTGTGATGGATGCCTTTATGAAATTTAGGTGAATTTTATTACCAAATTGTACGAAATTAAATATCTTCAAACATGTATAAAGTCTGTGCATTTTTTGATTGCATCAGATTAGGAAACCAAAAGTACAAGTCTCGGACAGTTACCAGGAGTTCTAGTCCGAAGTGGATCGAGCAATTTGATTTTTACCTCTACGAAGGTCAACCTCAAATGTTGGAGGTTCAATTGTTCGATGAGATATTGTCCACTAAGGAGCATATTGGAAGATGTTCAATTGACATTGGATTGTTGGAAAAAGAAATGACGCATCATGTGAGCTATCCTTTGCAAGAAGGTCAGGGAGAAATCTCTCTACTTTTGACCATTTCCGGGACTAGTGGGACAGAAACGATTTCAGATCTTACCAGCCATAGTCCTTCGATGGAAGAAAACGATCTGCTCAGCTCGAGATATGTAAGAAAGATTGAGTAAAGTTAATCTTGACAAATTATGGTTCTGATTTTGAGCATATTTTCAGGCTCTAAGCCGAAGTCTACACCAACTCAAGGATGTTGGCCATCTCACGATTAAAGTTTATGAAGCTCAAGGTTTGGTTGCTGCAGATATCGGAGGAAAGTCTGATCCATTTTGCGTGCTGGAATTGATTAATGCAAGATTACAGGTAATGCGATTTCAGAATCAATAATTAACCCGTTTCAATGCGGTTCACCAATGAATTTGGGTTTTGGATTGTTTGTGCTTGTAGACACAAACTGAATATCGTACGTTGACGCCTTGTTGGAACAAAATCTTTACATTTGCCGTAAAAGACATTACTTCTGTGTTGGATGTGACTGTTTATGATGAAGACCGACATCATAAGACAGAGTTCTTGGGAAAAATAGCCATTCCACTCTGGAAGATTAAAAATGGAGAGAAAAAGTGGTACATTCTTAAAGACAGGAAGTTGGTTCATGCTGCTAGAGGAAATAATCCTCAAATTTTGCTCGAGATGAGTTTAGTTTGGAATCCGGTAATTAAAAACTTCTTTTTACAAGAATAACAATTTCGATTTATTCAGATAGCGATGGTCATTGAGTCTTTGTCATACGATTTTAGATTCGTGCAGGCATTCGTGTGATGGATCCACCGGAAGCAAAATTTATATTGCCTGACCAACGTCTCAAGCGTGAAGTGTTTCTTCTGAACATCGATCGATTGAGAAAAATCGGGGTGGTCATTTACGATGTTATGCAATATACACAGTAAGCCAACGCGAAATTTCAAATTTGGTTTATTTGCAAGCATTATTTGCTAAAATTGTCCCATTATTTTAGGAGTTGTATGGAATGGGAGTATCCGGTCCGAAGTGTCATCGCGCTACTTTTGTATCAAATCTTGTGCTACACCTTTCAACCTTACATGATTCCACTTTTTCTCATGCTTCTCATTCTCAAACGGTGGCTGGTGAGCAAATGGAAATTTCTGACTCTGTTCAAATGACACGTTTTATTTTGGTAATTTTGACGATAAATTGTCGTACAGGTTTCCGCTGTGACTGGTGTTCCTCTCGTCGATGAATTTCCAGAAGATGGCGAAACCATGGGATTGGACGACGATGATGATGAAGACGGAGATGGAGATGAAAAGAAGATGAGCCTTCGACAAAAGTTGCAAGCAGTCCAAGATGCAACGCAAACGTTGCAAAATGCTTTGGGAGATATTGCGTCAGTTTGTGAGAGCACGAGAAAGTACGCCAAAAAACGCTAAATTGTTACATAATTTTAGCCGACCATTTATTTTCATTCAATTATTTTGAATTCTTCTAGTACATTTCGAATGGTCGTCCCGTTCATTTCGTGGCTCGCTGTACTTGGGCTATGCATCGGTACGATAGTTTTATACTTGGTTCCACTCCGATACCTTGCCATGGCTTGGGGAATGCATAGATTTCTGAGGCCAATTTTAAGACCACACGCCATTCCAACGAATGAGGTGTACAACCTCTTGCTCAGAGTTCCTGATAATCAAGATTTGGTGAGTTATGCAACCTCGAAATGTTCCTAAGAATGATAGCAAAATTCAATATCTAACTACAAGCTAATGTGATCTCCCTGACCTTTAAGATATACCACAAATTGCTGCGCCCAAGTGTCCAACAAGATGTCCAAAGGAACAAAAGTCCACCTGTGAAATCACCACAGCCCAAGAAAAAGTACAAGTTTTGGTGAATCACTCACCTGCGTAATTTCCAAATAAGATTTACGCGCTAATTACAATCGCACTTTTACCTGAAAACTCAATTGAAATACCTGTTTTTATGCCTCGTTCTATTCTGCACAAATGTACGCTGAATGGTATCGTCCAACTTGCTAGAGTTGTTTGAATATTATGTGATTAAATCTTTTTATAAAGCTGCATGTGATTTTGAACTAAAAATGTACCTACTGCAATCTGCAATGCACGTTAAATAGATTTTAACTTGGTATTTTAATTCCTAACTGTGATGTATATACATAATTTACATACATTTGAAAGTTCTATAATCAAATTGAAATGTTGAACGCCAAAACGCAAACGCGACGCACTCGAGAGAAAGGAGGAAATTCATATTTCGCATCTGTAAACTAATTACTTTCTAGTACATACTCCTACTTCGTATTACATATTTAAAAATTACATATTTCTACGACAATAATTCTTGAGATATTTTAAACAATTCTACACTGCTAATAAACACAGTTGTTCTCTTGTTTAAGACAACTCTTTTTTTCTGTCTGCGAAATTCATTCGATAATGCGTGCTAAACACGAAATCAAACTGCCAAATTTACAACGTTACATAGACACATTCAAAGAAATGTTCAGCAGTTAAAAGCTGAATGCTGGTTTACGATTTTGCTTAGAACCACTGGGATCGGTTTGGCTTCACTACTAGCTAAATTCCAACTCAACAAAATCGTGTTTACAAACGACGAGGGTAATGAATGAAATGAAATCAAAATGTTTGTCAAAAAGTAGAGAGAACCGAAGCAATGGACTTATGGACTCCAAAGAGTGTGTTGAATTTTCAATCGTCTCATTTTGACATAATGAAGTTGAAGAGTCGAATGGCTTTTTAAGAGTTGATATTTTAACTCCATTCAGAACGTGAGAAATTGAATCTCATGCCCGTACAGCTGTTTAAATTTCGTTTAATGGAACCAAGAACTTTGCTGTTTATATATTTTTTGGGATGTTGTGTCATCCTATTGTAACATTGTAACCAACTTTCTTTCATTGCAACAACCTGAATGAATAGGACCTTTTTTGAACTTTCTTCGATTCTTGTCAATTTTCAAGTCTTCAGGTGAGTGAAGATTCTCCACCTCCTTTGGCCCATAATAGGTACTAGCAATTCACCCGTGCTACGCACGGGTTTTTCTTAGGCCCGTCTAAAAAAAATAGCATCGCATTGCATTAGTACATTGCGCATGCCAACAACATCATAACAAACAATTCTCGTCTCGTCCCAAAAATAAAATTAAAAAATAATTTCAATTTGAATTGAGTTGCTAGGTCGACCTTATCCATTTCCTAGACAGAGTAACAAAGCGGCATGACGGATACTCTAAATTAATTAGTAGGATATGTGTAAGGGCCGCATTGTTGCAAAATGCACCACACAGTAGCTCTCTACCGGGGCGGGTGCTCGTTAAATCACACAAAATGTCATTTCATTTTTCCAGCATAAAAATTCAAAAATGCAAAACCACCCATACGAACGAAGCACCAACCAATATTTATACTGTGAAGGAACTGATGAAAAATATCAATACAGGGATGATGTTCGCAAAAATTGTATGGCTGTCAACTGATTAAATAAATAATTTTCCGATTAACAAAATAGAAAATTGAAATGGTAATTTTAATACTAAAAGCTGGTGTATGTGTAGAGGCACCCTTGTTTTTCCCTGGTGCCCTGACATTGAGACTCCATTAAGCAGCTCGTCCCTGCAGTCCTCAATCTCTTGGTGAATCAAATAACAAAAATTGTCAACTAGAACTTGGCAGATGTGATGTGATGCACAATGCACATTGGTGTGGGTGGATAATTTACCACAAATGCAAAGAAAAGTGACAAAGACACTTATTACTTTGGGTGGTGCATTAAAATTAGCGCATCCATTTCATTTTCTTGGAATGAAATGAACCTTAAAATCCAGGCGGAGGGTGATTTTGAGTTTTCCTGAAACGTTTCTTTTACATGTATTCCAAGTTTCTGCAGAGGAATTTTTTAAAAAAATGCAGTGCGGTCGCGGTGAAGTAATTATAATAGTCCTGAGCGCGCCCAGTAACGTAATTTCCTGATTAATGTATGTTTGATTAGTATTGCATTCACATTTCTAACGTGGAAAAACATGCGCCACTTCGTAATATTAGTGTTCCCAAGAAATATAGAAATATACTATCAAAGACAAAGTTCGCCAGTCTTGTAACTTCGCAGTCTGAAATATTTCCTCAAGTAAACTTTTTAACATTTTTTCAAAATGTATTCAGATTTAGACTCATCATTCATTTAATTCGACCTTTCGGTAGGATATGCGTATGCACTGAAATAAACCCGGCCCGTGCGTCCTTCCGAACGTCCGAACTAATATGGTCTGCCTATTGTTGAGAGCTTTAGTAAATGAAGGTTAGTACTGTATGTAATTCAAGGGAAACTTTGTTGCGTTGTGTGTGACTCATAAATAAATCCCCTCTGAAGCAAATGAAAATGGAGGGGTACTCCATTAGCAGCTTTTGACTTTTATTACCACACCATGTTCATTTTGACTCCATTACACAGTTCATCCCTTCGGTTCCTCATTAATCAAATGGAATTATGTCAAAAACGGACCATCACCCCTGTTTTACTCGTTCTGTGCCCAAGAGATTTACATGGCTAAATCGGTGTCAATGGCTATTTCTGGATTCCACTTTCCACAATACTGAAGAGATTCGCTGCTTGGATGGTCAAAACAATGTTTTCAGGTTTTGCATCGCAAGTTCAGTAGAAAAGCGTCAAAATCAGATATGAGTAGATGAAGTCCGATTTAAAAAAATCATATTATTGAACCGAATTTACAAGGAGGACAAAGTTTGTAAAGGTTTGAAAAGTCTACAATTTGATAACCACAAATTCTACACTTGGTGATTGGTGAACAGTGGTGAAACCTTCTGGAATTGGACTGTCCAATTTGGACATAAAAATCTGAATGTAGGCGACAGAGCATCCAGTTGATTTTTGAAAATGATAAAGTTTACGCTGCCGGTGTAATTCTGAGAATAAGGTACATTTTACATAGAAAATGCAAATTTTACCTTCCTCTCAATTGGAATTCCACGAACATTCAATTCATTTTCTGTTCGCGTTCATGATTAGAAAAATAATAATATTAAACTTTTTTTTTTAATATATATAATGATTTTTATTGCACCAATCAGTTAAAGCAAAATTACAAGATCACCCATGTTACAATATCGCCAATCGGCAATATTAAACTAGCATTCATAACTTGCATTTTATATTTTTTATATTTGTCTAAGGATTGATTTTTTAACGTTCTAGTAGTCTTAGGTAACCTACTACGTTGAATGAACGTAAATTTTGACCAAATGACCACAACCACAGCTACAGAATGTAGGAGACTTCAAGCCATATATTATTGCTTATTGTGCTCTGAGATTCCTTTAAATGTTTGGTATTACACTACACGGTATGTTAGAACATTTGTCACAATATTTTTTCCATTCTTTGGAATTCTTAAATGCTAAGCTTCGAAAGGACCGCACCAAAAACCGAATGGTGCGTGTCGGATTTGATAATAGAATTATGCAACAAAATGCTGTTGTCGGTGCAGTCTTGAAAGGAGCAGTGAGTAACGCACCAAAGACCTTCCTCGCCTTCCTGTGTGGTTTCAAACCAATAAATCAGACAAAAGAATTCACAACACTGACGAAGGAGCTCAAACACAGCTTCGCCTCTGATCACAACAATGTAATGCTGCAAGAATCATCGTTTCCAGAGCGCAATTATTGTTCCCTTACTTGTCGTAGCTTCTTTCCAGCAAAGCAACTACACAGCGCGTTTACACTATTTTTTACCCTGGCTTAACTATTGTGAAAGGCCGAAAGCATCTGCTGCTTTCGGTTCGGTGTTCTCATTTGCGGTTTGGGCTACCAAAATTTGCATCCCCGGGTAGAATTCCTAACACAGATTTTCGAAGAGTCTCGTTTCTGCTACATCTTAATTTTACGAAAGCTTGCATTGTAGCTCATTATATTCCAGTCAAGCACAATTCTTCAGAAATATTTTTGGACGAGAACTGAGTCTGTTAGGTTGTTAATGTTCGTAAGACGAATTCGAGAAATTCCACAATGAGATTGTTTTTTTTTTGTTCGAATGGCGGAGGTCAGCACGTTAGACATGTTTGCTTGTTTTAGAATTGTGAAACTATTATAAATTTGACTCTTTCTTCCAATACTTTCGATTAGGACAAATAGGATTTAGAAGAGCGCTGTAAATAAAACATAGAAACGTTCAGATATATTTCGTATTTGATAGGAAGTAGAAATTATAAGAATTATGGTGAGTAACGAAATGGAAACAATCACAAATTGTGAAATTGGAATGTTGCTGCGAAGATGCAATTGGAATCTTCAAAATTTTGCACTTACTGGTATTCCTTAGAATTCAACACCGTTAGTTTGAAATGCGTTTTTGGATGACATACTAAGGATTATATAGATATCTCGGCGGGTCTGTCCAGTGTAATATTTCTACAAGTCTAGCTCGTCTAGCTATTCGTTAGCATCTTTGGTTATCTTATAAATTCGAAGTGCTGTATGTAATTTACAAATTTTGCATAGAACCGACACTTTCAATGAAATCTGCGGGCAACCAAGCAAAGCAAATTAGTGAATTTTATGTTAGGGCATGCTTGTGAGAATTGAGTAATTAAGAGTCACTCAAATTCATACTCTCATCTGTACAATTCCATCAAGTAAAAATTAACACAACCAAATGTTCTGCACATTTCTGTTTCTGAAATTAAATCTGCAACTAACACGAATAATTCTGGATCGAATCTTGAAAAATATTACAGATTAAACGAGTTTTCCTAGAATCAATTCCATTTCTAATCTTCCTGGGAATAAAATTGAGTTCAAGAAAGATTTCCAAAAATCTACTCATGGATATTATTAGTAGATCTGTATTGAAATTGGTCCGGATTTGACAATTTTTTTAAATTGAGGACTTATTTTATCCAAGTGTTCCAAATAACGTGAGTCCAGGATCAGCTCGCTCACGGACTGTGTAAGTTTGCCCTTAATTTTCCAAGATCCTGCGGGTGGTCGGATGATAACGTTTCGAACTTGCGCGTGCAATAATCGAATCGACAAAATGAATTTTAAAATGTTTAATACCAATAATTTTATGTCAAGTCCATTGATGATGGAATTTAGATCCCAGCTAGGTAAATTCATGTATGCGTTTTGGTGAACGTTCGGGATATGCACGGGATGATTATACCCGTCCACTAGACGGAAACTTGGCTAATTCATAAATATGATTGATTATTTTTGCACAACTAACAACGTTCTCGGCTCTGCTATTTTAAATCTGAGGTTCACCTAGTTATTATCCCAGCTGACGAAATTCTGCGCCAACTTCCACGTCAATCTATTGCTGTGTTCATAAAACCTGGCAATGAAACTTTGGGGGCTCGTTTGAAGAAATACTTTGAGGATTTTTATAAGCCTACTGCTACAGATTTGCATGCAGGTGAACATTTTCGTGTGAGAAGTGTTCCTAAAACCTAAAATATTTAATAAATAGGTTCACACTAATTGAATTTATTTTCCGTCTTCGAACGTAGACATCTTAATGTGTTAGCTTTAAAAATTGGAGTCCTTGAGTATGTTTTTTACTATTTAAATACTATTTATGTATTGTTGAAAATAAATTTTGACAGAACGATGTTATACTAAATTATTATTAGCAATACCATAAAATGTGCTTGAGTTGTTTCCGTTCCTCTACTAATTCCACAAGGCAAGGTCATCCGGAATTCACATGATACGTAATTCTTACAATTAAACATTGGACTTTGGCTTCGTCTCTTCATAAAATATTTGTTGAATAAAATCAGTTCTGATTTAGATTGATCTTTATTGTTCTTATAAACTGAATTTGTTCCAACCAAGGAGGCAAAGGTGGACATTTGCGTTCTGCGTCTTCTTGGTGGTTACAAACGGAAACAAATACGATTTATAAAACGACGATTGCAGAATGAAATTGCAATAAAAAGGCAGAACAATTGCATATATTTTTATTTTACACAAACAATAAATGTGCTCTCAGACAATTTCAAAGACAGATATGGAAATACGAGTTCATTTAAAACAGAAATAGCTAAGACTTTACTGTTAAAAAGCGGAATTGACAGACAGCGTGCAAACCAGGACGAATCCAACCAAACGTTGCTTGGTACAGCCCATCAGCCATTAGCTGTGCTTACAAAGTCCGGTCCTAATAAAAAACGCTTTAAATGGACACCACTTCCTGTCAATTGAGTAGGGGTGGATTTAATTTCGTCCGCCATCACAACAGGCCACTGCACAAATATTGTCCCAAAGCAGTATCAAGAATGGAAGTATATGCATTACCTCAAGGAAACCCAAATTGTAATTTCAGGCAAAATCTGTCAGCGAAATTCGGTGGGTACAAGTGGAAGAAGAAGTGACAAACTCAATTAGTACTTTTGCATGTCAGATGAATTAGAAACAAATGTTTAGAAGTAGAAACCCGACACAACTGTTGAAACCCAAAAGGCTGATGCTATAGTTCAAAGGAATTTGTCCCTGCCCATTCAATTTGGGCGGAGGCCCTTCGCAATTTGAGAAGTAAAGCACAGAGCCAAAAAGTAAAAGCGTCTGCCTTGATGTCGCAAGTAATTAGTTTTGAAATGAGTCTCGCTCAGCCTAATAATAAAAAAGTATGAACCCATTTTAACTTCTGCGCGGCTAATGCCGATGTGACTTCAAATTCTGAATGAACGAAGGGAATTTCGAAATGTTTTAGCCGAAATCACATGGAAGCAGAATTTTTAATTAATTTAATTTTTTAATTTTTAATTACTTAATTTTCGCTGTTCGTGAACACAATTGGAAACAATACGAACTGTAGTTAAATTGCAATAAGAAGGAAAACTAAAATTTACTCAGACGGAATTTTATTACGATCAATCATTACGCTGAATTAGTTAGATAATAATGCCTACATTCAATAGTAACACTAGAACGGATGATGTCATGCGGTTTGTTTCTTTTGATTTGAGCACATTTAATTAGTGCAGGCTTACTCACTGGCTGATGATTATGATGATTACCCAATTCTTGCAGTTTGAACTCACTAATAAATGAAGCGCAGCTAATTAAGGCGCAAGTACAGGGCAGGGAATATTTTAATGAACACTCTTGGGAGACATTTGAGGCTGTTCAGAATTGAAAACAAATGCAGTGAGCTACATACTTAATTGTTAACGTAGAGAGAAATAGTAAAACGTGTAGTGACTTTAGTCTGACTTCCTAAGAACCTCTAGAATTGCGTAGTACGTATCCATCAAGAATATAGTCGCGATTAACCAAATAAATTCACTTCCTGCAATCTTGGATTCCATTTTTCAGCATTCTTGTTATGACTGCAACAGCAATAAAATCTTAACGATACGCCATACTCATTCCAATAAAAAATATGAAAGGAACCTTCAAAACAAAAATCAACAGCGGATACAATGACAGTCGCTGTAGTTTTCCCCACTGAAATAAAATCGAGAATAGAAAATCTGACTCGCTATTTTTTACTTTTCAATACTATCGGAGGTATGTAGTCTTTCCCTTCATGAAATTTCGAGTGTGACTACCCAGAATAGAATAGCAAGGAACGAAAAATACTAAGAGAGCAGCGACAGAAATATAAATGAGTCCGAAATTGATATTCAAAATAATCAAAAAATATATAACAGTTTCCATTAAATTTGTGGACAGATTGCGCAAAACTAACAAAAAATATGTTTCTTCAAGGCTTAAAAATAAATATTTTGATGACATTTCGCTACACAAATTTGAGGTTGGTTTCAAATTGAACTCATTTATGAATTCTTCAATATTCCAATTATCTTGCGGTGGTTGGTTACTTACATATATTTCACATCAAAATACTCAGAAACATTTAGCACGGGATTTCCCTGCTGTTTCTCGACCATAGTGTCTGAATTTTGCCAATCTTGAATATTTCGTAGAAAAGCTCAAGTACTGTTTCGATTCAAAGTGAAATGAAATAATTTCACACAAAACTGAAATACTTCAGTACTAAAACAGGTTTTCTAGTTCTATCTAATAACTTAAACTTGGACTTGAATGATGATGAAGTCAGGAAATAAGTTCAAGACTTGAATTAATTCAAATGCATTGAATGCCGTTGGCTATTAATTTTATATTTCAATACAACCAATTTTCAAACACAGGTGCGTTGTCTCGGATGCACCCAATCAAACCGTCCAAGCAGAGTAGTTGACTTAGAGACTACCTAAGTAGAGAACTCTGTATCCAAGTCGTCAGCAGTATGAATTCGTATCACATAAAAATCTAAAAATTCGGCTATACTGTTTTTTTTAATGTTATTCTCGTTGGTGACTTTTGCAACATCTCGAATTTGAGTGGTACACATTTCTGTTTACGTATCACATCCAAATCCAAATCCAATTTGTACAAGTTTTTATCAAAAAATCCCTCGGTACACTTTTGCTCTTTCGGGAAGGCCGGAAGTGGCCAAGTTAGTTCACTCCACCGAATTTTTCTAAAAGCCACCCTATGATCTTCACCTCAAAATTAGATTTCTGAGAAACTGTATTTCGAAAAATTCAATATTGTTTGCAGATGTACGATGTAGAAATCTAAAATTTTATAATATAAGCTGAGGCATCACCTTGCACATTCCCTTCATGGTTCAGGTTCAAACTAATTCTCACGCGATCCGCGATCACGATAATAGAACGCAATATTAGTGATCGATTCGAAAATGGGCGGTCGCGGTCTTTATAGCGTACATTCTGCAATTACATACATACGTACTGCGCGTGCTTTGTATTCAGTTCTGCTTCTACCACCCAAATTTATTGAAAAGAATAAATACTGGGCGCAAACAGTGCACATGCCTATTGAATGAATAATTAATTTGCACGAACACCCGTAATTCCCAATTCATTAAAAATAAACTGAAGGATCGGTTTTCACAGTTTGATTTATTTTGAACTGCGTTTTGAGCGCAATGCAAAAGGTTGTATTTGGCGGAAACTGGTTTTTGTTGAATGTTTGTGTTGGCTAAGGGTCTAGCCCTTTTGTGGAGTTATGTGTGGTTCGGAGGATTCAAACACGAAACAACAAAAGAAGCTGCACATCCTATTCACAGAGGAATTGTTACCCGTTGTGATTTATTAAATTCAATTCATACAAATAGAAACTGATTCGCATCTGCCATCCAATTTTATGTTTTGTGTATTCGGATTGATAAACTACAACTTTAATGTACTTTAAGTCAAAGAGTTGATTTAGTTTTTTATAATTGCTTCTATTGCTACGATTGCTACTTTACTACCATTGATGCTGAAAAAAGATTAGATATTAGGTGCATTCGGAACATTAGACCTAATGGACACCATGCATGACTCCATGACCCATGAGAAGGGCAGACTCGAAGCTAATTAGAAAATGCATTTGTAACTACGTCGAGTTTTGTAGATAATTTGAATTTGTTGAGCATCTAGTGTTCTAGTCGTGAGAGTTCTCTATCAATTAAGAATTCACAACTAGGACTTGAGAATTTTGCTCACATTATCTAAGCGTACCAGTTTTTCTTCAACACACTTTCCACTCAGCGTATTTCCGATTATCGTGAAGGGATTTCTAAACAAGGGCAACCAGGCACAAACCGTCAACCCAATAACAAAAATATGTTGTTTTTTAACTGTGCAGACTTGAGAGATCTTACAGTCATTTTGTCATTACGTTAAGTACCACGCGGTATGAGCTTTCCAGCATTAGTAATAGTTATGTATAATACATTTTTTGATAAGCAGTTAGCATAAATTTGCAATTTTCCAAGGACTACTCTGCTCTGCCCAAGCATTCATTATTTTTGTCCCAGTTTGCTAATTTCCAGCTAGTTATAGAAGTCATCTCTAATTCAATTATTGATTTTGAATTGATTGGGCCTGTTTCAACTGGGGAACGGTGAGCTTGGCATCACATAACTTCATATCCAGAAGTTGCATTTTTCGCCAACCAACAAAACGCGTGAGCTGTATGACACAAACTTTTCAGGTGGTGCTCAAGAGTCTTGCGACTTCTGAGCGTTCCGAAATAATCGTCCTTTTTCAAATGGATTTCTTATCCACGATATTGTGGATAAGAAATCAAAATGCGCAGATATGGGATGGCATGACATTAAAAATCTTAAGTTACTGGTTAAGTCTTACGTTTTGCGTTCTTATTCTTATCAGCCGTGCGCCGCCTACGGTTTCAGAAGAATGAAATTATACATACTAATAGCACAAACAGATCCGTGGTTGAGCTGACCTGTTCCGATTCAGCAGAAATTCTGCATTTAGTAAAGGATGGATTTCTGGTATCATACTTCAACTTCTAGAGTTGCTTTCGCTTGCAACTGAAATTAAAGCACCGTTGCCAAACGCTTTCAAGATCACTAAAATTTAATAAACTTTTGCAGGTTTGGAGGGAGAATGATTCGTTGTCTGCTGACTAGAGTAGTTATTTTTATAGACTGCGGCTGGACGGATTAAACTTTATTGTTGAGTAAACATGTGGAAGGACCGGTTCATCAACAAAAGAAGTTACGCATCCTATTCAAACAAGGAGGCATATATAAATGTTGGACTTTATGGAGTAACCTTGTTCAAATATATAAAAGAGGGTTCGCATCTGTCATGCACCGTTATCAGTTGAATCTTCAGAATTAGAAGGATTAGTATTTTGTTCAATTGTTCGGCAAATTGATTCAGTTCATTACAGGAAGTTGCATCCGTAGGGATTCGCATGCAGAGTATTTGGAGCAAGTTGACCAAGAAATACCACATCACCCTATCCAAAATATTCAAAACTCAACCGGGCAGAAAACTCGGGCCAGTACGTTGGTTGTTCTGGTTAGCTTAGATCTTGAGCTACATTTTTCAAGTCAAACTAGAATTGGCAGTAGTACGTACAAATGCTTTGCATTTCGTTGGTGATGACAGTCGAATTGGATGATTCGAATTTTCTAAGAATATTTGATCGGCAATATTCATTCTAACCCTACGTTTATACTTCCAATTTTTGTCACGTTTCACGCTAAGTTTCACGTCGCCATCGACGTGATTGCCGTTT
>JAQGCM010001324.1:0-15995 GCA_034699705.1 Hymenaphorura dentifera | reverse complement strand
TCTGTCCCAACCCCGTCTTCCCACTTTTTGATATTTGCAATCTTGGTCTTGATGTAGAGTGGGCGCGGAACGTGGACCCAGACGTGGATTTCTGCAACTGTGGCGTCGATCTGCATTCCCTATAAGCGCAGTGGAAGATAAGAAAAATTGTAGTCCAGTTTGACCTCGTTAATCTCAATCTTAATAAAACGAACTTTGAAAATATGGACCGATTTTCAAGTACAAAAATAAGAAAAAGCCTGCTTGTTACGGGCTTTTAGCAAAAAAATACATCAGTTTCTTGAAGTTTTCAGAAAATGTTCCATTTTGATTGGTTAGACGTCCAAAATAGACCCTGACCATTTTAATATTAGTAAAATATTGAAATTTTGAGATTGAATACCGGCAAATTTATTGAATTAGACCTCCGTTTTATTTCAAGATTTCGTAAATTAGGTAATTGATGTATTTTGTGTACCAAGAAATCACCACTTTGGAGAAAATCGAATAAATTCTGTTGACCATGTACGTTCATAAAATGGACTTTCATTAAGAAGGACCATTTTTGGCTGTTCCGCAGAGTCCTTATTAACGACGTTAGACGTAAATTGGTGCCAATTTCGAAGGACCACTTACCAACTCAATCCCAAGTTTGTCGTCGTGCAGAAAACTTTCTCCATTGAAAGCAACCATGGACCCAAAAATGGCGACGACGGCCAAGCCCAAAGTGGCTCCCGTGAGACCGCCGAAAACTTTTTTCGCGGCTGCTCCCATTGTTGCTTTTTTTGTTGCTAAAAATGGACCGTCAACCAACAATGAAAGCGATGAGCGCAAATCTAAAATTTGCCTTTGCAAAACTTGAGGTTTGCAAATTTGCAATAACTCGACGTGTAATCCTTGCTGACTGACTCCGAACTGAACGAGTGGGTGCTCGAATGAGTAGTGACTTTGCAATGCAATTGCAACACCAAAAATTTGAGTCGATCCTCGCGATGTCCTCGCGTGAAGCGACCGAAGTAAAATTTCGTCACTTTCTTCGACTCGGAGTTAGAGTTCTCGTCGCAGTAATTAATAATTTGAGGCGATAATGAGTATTATTTCGCTCCGAGTCCAGCTTGGTCCGGGGCGATGATTTACTGATGAGTTTGAAGGTCAGCCAAGCCGAGAAACAAAGAAGTCAATCGTCGTTATTTTTACAAGTCAACTTCTCGGAAGCCCATGCAAATCGCGAATGCCAACTTGCCAACTGACGCGCGAGTCGTTTCGTTGTGCCCGCACCGATGACTGACTCTGTTTGCTTTTTAAATTTTTTAGAGACCTGCTTTTGTGTGCTGTGTCCTTTTTATCGCAAATGGGAATTTTTGAGTGAAAATTAAGAAGGATAGACGATGGGGCAGAATTTTGTTGAAGTTTAGCTAACTAATATACGTCTGCAGTCTCCTCTGCAGAGAGCTGAGCTGAGCAAATGAATGTGTAGCGTAGCGTACGACGTAGAAAACGATTTTAAGACTTGCGAGTTATTAGTTTCGAGAGAGGGGCAAACGCACCCGCCAAAAATTTATTAAATATTAAGAGACAAGCCAAAACTGAACATCCGAAACCGTATCGCATACACTTTGTTCACAAATCACAAGGGAACCTCAACCTTGTTAATTCTTTGAAGAGCTCTTGTAATTTTTTTCCATTTTTGTACAATAACTCCAGACCTCGAAAAACTCAAAACTTCATTGTTCAATTTTTGAATTTTTTAATATTTGACATAAAGATTTTGTCAGGTGAAGCCTATGAACTGAGAAACTTTCAAAATAATGCATTAAATTGTACGCTGGTTTTGAGTTTTTCGAAATCGTGGATTGCATTTTTGGTCAATCCCCTTCAAAAACATGTTTTCAAAAAAATAAACGTATAGTCAATCATTTTGCATATTTTATTGCTAGATTTTTAACTTAGTTTCATCAAAATTGGCCAAACCAAACCGATGTTTTCATCGACAATGTTTTGCTTACCATTAATGGTAAGCAAAACATTGTCGGTGGTCGGAATTCGGAATGGAAAAACTCGAAATCCGTATACGATTTAACCTGCGATTTTGGAAGTTTCACAAGGTACCACCGACCCTTCTTCATTCTTAGGTCCCGTCCGGTTCAACAATGAAAAATTCTGGGAACATACTATAGTTTTGAATTCAACAGGCAAGTTTTGATTTTTTTGAGGTCAGGAAATTTGGTACTGCATGGAAAAAATTATGAGAGCTCTGCACAGCCACAGCATTAACCTAGGTTGAGGGTCCCTTGTAACCAAAGAAATCTTTGGGAGAGATTTGATTAGATGACTTAATGGCGAATGGAACCCTCCCGAAACAAGGCTTAGGAACTCCTCGATTTCAAATGAATTTTAAGAGGAGTCAACAAAACATGGGCTAAAAGTGGGGATGAGTGCTCTGCTCTGGCACGGCATGCATACATGGCAATTTAATTTGAAGGAAAACCTCCAAAAACAAGACATGTAGCCCAATTCCACGACACAATCTATTATTTCATCCGATTCCAAATCTGAATTTTAATGGGAAAGACCCGCACCGGGAGAAAATTAAGTGTCGTTAAATTATTCAACCTGCCTGCAAAAACCTGGCTGCTGTGCGGTGCTAAATGCTTGCTGCTCTTCGCTTCGCTGTCGACATTTGAATCATCGTCCATCGTTATGTAATCAATTCCTCCCAAACCGGGTATTTCGTCGCCCGTTTCTCCTAGAAAACAACGATGGTTTCGAGTGCGGGAATTATAGACGACTAGGTAGGTATTAGGATTTCGCAACCTGCCGTTTTAACTACTGTGCTAGCCATGAAGCCAGGCGATGGATGACCAGTTCTTGTTCTACATAAATATTTGAGTTGGAATTCCTATTACCCGGATCCGGGCATCGCGCATCGTACGGCACCATGTACAATTTAGAGCCCATTTGCATTCAAAATTTAAGAAGATTTGCCTACTAGTTTATGGTTTTGGGAGTTGTAATAATAGGTTGATGAAGCTCTGGGACAATTCATTCCCGGGCCGAAGACGACGTAGCCTTGAAAGTGTTTGCTGAAAAAATCGGTTCGATTTCGGATTCGGGGTTTTACAATTTCGAAAGCCAATTTCGTTTAAGGTCGGATACTTACTCATTATCGCCGCTGATTATTGGGAAAGCCAAATCAGCCAGGCAAGGACAAAGCAGCCAAGCCAAAGCTATCAATTTGCGAAATTCTAGGCAAAAGTTCACGTCAGGAAGAACTCGTGCGCGAATTTTTGCACGATAATTGCGAAAGTCGTCATTAAATTAAATGGCAGTGGAGTTGTGTGTGAGAGTGTGGGGCTAGGACGAGGGCCGGACTGTGATCGAGCAATTCGGGGATTTTGGCAACCAGTTCGGGCAGTGTGCTTTTGAAAGTTTGACGGGAAAGGCTTCCCCGTAGAACAAGTACAGCACGAGTACGACCCGACGCGAGAAGCCAATTTGCAAATAATTGGTGGAGCGGAGAGAAACAGAACGGGTTTGGACTAATTAGAGGTCAAAGGTCAACAAGTATAGAGCCGCGATGGGAAATTGTTGTCCAAATTGTCTGATTATTATTGGTGGCTACATTTTGCTCATGGCTGGGCTCCTGACGATCGGGTTCAACTCGATTGTCAAAATCGCGACACCGATTGTAAGTGGGGACATATTTTTTGGGGACACTTTTAGGTATTTTTGCTGGAAAAATTCAAAATATTTGTCGGATTTGTAATTTTGGAGAGATTTTAGAGCGTTTCTTCATGAAAAATTCAAAATATTTGTCAGATTTGTAATTTTGGAGAAATTTTAGAGCGTTTCTTCAGGAAAAATTCAAAGCATTTCTCGGATTTGTACCTAGGAAAGGTTTTAGAGCATTTTTGCCGGAAAAAATCAAAATTATTTCTCGGATTTGTACTTTTCGAGAGATTTTGAACTTTTTTGTGAATAAAATCGCCAGAAATAATAAATTTCTTTACGAAAATTCTGAATTTTGTTCATTTTTTTCTAAATAAAAGGCCATGGGATTCTTGCCACTGAACGAAACGTTGCAGCTTTGGGTTGAAATTCCGTTGGCTTTGGACATCAAGGCTGAGCTCACATCTGCTACCACGTCATCGGAAGTAAGGTTTCCAAATTATCAGCAAATGTTTTTGAATTATTCTGCGATTCGGTTGGTCAGCATTTCTAATGAAAGCTATTGTTTTTTGACGAATTTTTGACGAATATTTAGATCTCAAACCGAACACTTGCTCTGGGACAACTAGGCTTTAAAGTTGAGATGGCATCATGGACAGATGAGTCGGAAGGAGTGTTTCCAATCGTTTGGTGTGAAGAAGTAAGTTTTTTCAGGCCTCAAATTTTAATTGTAATTAAGAAACCCCTGAATATTCCTCAAGTTTTCCTTATTTTTGAGGCCAAAACTGACCGCGAGACGCGTGTTGTCCGGAGGTTTTTGCCAATTTTAACTACTCCAAAATCGAAATGACGGCTCCAACTAACGCCAGGCTACGCAGGATAATTCAGAGGCCCAGTGCGTAGTGGTTTTTAAAATTCCGGGTCTCACTAGGTTTAAGGCTTATTTCGTTTTTGGTTATACTTCCAAGTTTTTTTTTACCTTATCAATTTTCGCCAAATTACAAAAAATTCTAACTCAAGTTTTTTTTATTGTTGTACAATTTAAAAGACAGGACAAGTTGAACTATTGATGCGCTACGTCTTATTGTTGTCCGAAGGGCCGCTCAACTACGCCAAATACTTGACTTGGGCATTTGCAGGGAGCTGTTTGTTGATGGGCTTGGTCTTTGGCATTTTGGCACTCACTCGGCGGAGTGACTAAACAAAGTGACGTCATTGGCTTTGAAAATCTCGACTTTCGAAATCTCAAAATCTCGACGACTCGATAATTTATCAAATGGATCCTTGAAAAAAGGTTGCAAAAATTTTCGAGTGTAAATTTATGTTTTATTCAAAATCAGCGACTTTAAATTCTAGTTTACATTGATGTTATTCAGTTTCAGTCTCCGCCGTGTCATATTTTTAAATTGGCATTCATAACTTGTACAAAAGAATCGAGGATAGGAATCTTCGTAGTAGTGCAGTGCAGCGGTTTGTGCTATTTTGCAAGGCATACCGAACCGAGTGTCCCGACTAAAGTGTAATTGAAATCCTGTACACACTTCATTTGGAACAAACTGTCTATATTTTAATTACAATTAAAATAATTAAAAATTAAATAGAGTAGTGTGTCACACTTGTACCAGGTAGTGTTGGTGATTTTATATTTAAGAAATCTCGACGACACACGGACACACCCTGGCTGTTGTCCATTTTCCTGCAATTTTTCTGCAAAGTGTGTCGTCGTTCGTTCGTACCGTTACCGTGACCGTACCTACCGTACAGCAGTTACCTGACGCAAAATCCTCTAGAAATAAGATTGTATAAAATTTTAACTTTTCATTTGAACAAAAATTAGAAAATTAGATTGTACTTGAAAATGAGCACCAATTTTGTGTCCACGCATGCATGCCAGCTCGAGTTCACCCGCCCGGATGTCCTTAATTTATTATGGATTTGGTAATAATATTGGTGCAAGAATAAATTAAGAATTTGAAGAAATATTTTTTCTGGAGCAGCCTGAGTTTCTTGTACTTATTTTAACTTGACAGTTTTTGTTTTGAAATAAAATTTAGACTTTAGATTTTGCTTGAGATTTCAGGCAGAGTGATAAAATTAATAGTCGAACTCGATTACGATTACGTATTAAGTGCATTCTTCAGCTGTAGTTGGTTAGGCCTGCGCTGCGATATATCAATAAATTATTAGGTTTCTGTGCACATAAACTGATGGAATCAGACCAGAAGCAATCATAAAATCGACTTTCTCTTAATTGCAGAGATAATCATCGTCATTTTCGTCATCGTGTTCCGTTCCAATCGCAAAAATCGCAATATTTCGCAAATATTTCGTAATCGTAGGATCAACGCTCCGTTTCCTTGCTCATGGTCAGGAAAGTCGTGAAAGGATGCGTTAATAATTCACTCGTTCGTAAATCGTAGTCATAATCGTCGTTGTCGATATTCAAACAATATTTTCGACAAAAAATTCATTGATAAAAATCAAGTAAAAACGAAAGTGAAAGTTTGCAAAAATTGTGCAAAAATCATTAATTCATTGCATTCATCATTCGCTTCACTGGGGGATAGTTGAGAATTTTTCATCCAGTGGGTCGGATTTCCTTATTTCATCACAGTAGTCGCGCTCAATTTGGAATTTCAGGTGATGATTAGCCAAGACCAAAAAGTTGGCAAAATGGATTTTTGACAAAAAATCGACGCAATTAAATCAATTGCAATTATTAATTAGTGACTCATCATTTTTTTTTAAACAAGTCTGGAGTTGAGCAAGACTGTGCTGTCAGGAGTCCTCGGGAAGAGCAGGAGCAGCAAGCAATGGAGTCCAGTCTGGCCAAATATGGGATGAACTCTGTCAACAGTTCAGAGTTGGAGCAGAAGGTCAAAATTAAAATGTAAGTCCTCCTGCCCCCCTCCCCCCCCCATTCAGGTGTAAAATATTTACAACTACTTTTTTCCACTTGCTTTGGTTGCGTTTGTCAACAATGGACGGTGGACGGACTCCGTCCGATCCTCCGATCACCGATTGTTGACTTTGTTTGTTGTAAGAGTTGGAATTTTTAACTGTCATGTGCTAATAATCGTTTGATTGTTGTTATTTTAAAAACTCTAGATGTGGACTTGAAGGGAAGCTAAAACGGCCAGACTTTGAGAAATTATTAGAAGACCCACTCCTAAAATATTCTGGACTTTGTCAAAAAGAATCAAATGCAGAGCTCAAAGTAGAAGTCCAAATTTTTGGAGATGGAAACCCAATCTCACTTCCGGTCTGCACTAACTACAAGCCGTTTCCTAATAAGTGGAAGTAAGTGCAGTGTTTGGCTTCAACAGTTTAAGAAAATTAAACAAAATTGGTCAAATTTTTAAAATTTGAATTTCTTAATTCAATTGAATATGGCTACGAATTAATTTTTGCGACTTTTGACTTTTTTCAGTTGGAATGAGTGGATAATTCTGCCCCTTCGGTTCAGTGACCTACCGAGAAATGCTCAGTGCTGTTTTACAGTTTACGACTGTGCAGGACCTTCCAAAATTACAGCAGTTGGGGGAACAACGATTTCACTGTTTGGCAAGAATGGAGTCTTTCGACAGGTCGGTCAAAATAAAAATTGCACAAATTTGTCATCGTTAATGCAAAATCATGCAACCAACTCGTTACAAATTCATTTTGCAAATTTTTGGCACAATTTAGTTCAAATTCCCCTTAGATTTCCATTTAGCCTAACCCCAAATTTCGTCCTGCTCCTGCTTGCCATTGCAAAATTGCCAAATTCTGTAAAACAATTTGCATTTGCACTGTGATTTAGACAAATTTGAGCGCAAATGGTACTGATTTAGGCTTTGCGGAATTGCATACTCTTTTGCGAAGGAATTTGCAATATTGCAATTTTTTTGGCAAAATTTTTATGGTTTTTTGCAATACTATTTATGTGTAATTGCAGGGCTACATGGACCTTCGAGTTTGGCCAGGGCAAGAGGCTGACGGGAGTGAGCCAACTCTGACTTGCGGCAAAGGGCCCAAAGGTGACCAAGTGTACAAACTCGAGAAAAAGAGTAAAAAATATCGTGCAAATCCAGTCGCCAAATGCGATTGGTTGGATCGCCTGACCTACTCAGCCGTAGAAACGCGGTGTGGGCAAGAAAAGCGGAATTCGGATTTTATGTATCTCAGCATTCAGTTTCCAATTGCAGAGTATCCTCCGAATCAGGTGAGTTCAGACTGACCGAGGACTGACCACCCCACGAACGACCCTGTCGTTTGCGATTTGAGTTTTGAAACTGTCCAGTCCAGCCTGCCAGTTTGGCAATTAACATTGATTTTGATCTAATTTTGGTCGGGTTTTGTTTATTATTTTTTTGGTTCGTTTCGTCTGATGACCCATCTTTGCCACTGCCAGTACGTGATTGTGTTTCATGAGAAAAATGCTGAAGATTTGGACACGATGGAGGACAACACGGCGATTTCGATCGGCGAACACAAATGGCTTCCGGACCACGAGCTTCTTCTCGTAAGTTTCATAATAAAATTTTGAGACATGTTTTGTGCTCATCTCTATGTAAATTGGGCTCTCTACTGGGACTCGAAATTCGGAGTATTTTGAAATTGTTGTGCAAGATTTGCATTATTTTGCATGATAAAAATTGATTTGGGGCGACGACGGACTGTGAGGGCTTCAAGTTCAGGATTTGCGTGCATATTTTATGTTGCGGTTTTGTTGAGCCATGAGCCAGCTGATGATTCGTCATCGTCATTCATTGCCATTGCCATTCATCGTTCATGGTGATAATTCCGATTGATTGATTGCAAAGTGCAGGTGAAGGCAGGCAGGTAGTCTGTTTTTAAATTTGGAAATTTAATTCAATTTTATTGCAGCATTTTCCTGCAGCTGCAGAAAATGCTAAAGATAAGAAATGGAGCCGTGCCGTGCCGTCCACCGTGCCAGTTGCCGTTGACTTTAGTAGTTTACCTGTGCTTGCCTGTTCCCTGTGCTTGCCGCGTGCTCTCTCTCTCTCTGACTGCACTGCACAACTGCACTACCTGTGCAATCCAGACTCCACTCCACCAATTAATTAACTAATCTTGTTGTCTACCTTATCTGGTTGTTGATTTTTTGATTGGATGACTTGGCTGACTTGACAAAGTCAAGTGGCGTGGAGTCTGGGCCGGACTGAAGGAAGTCAAAAGTGGAATCTGCGGCGTCTGCCAGCAGTTTTTCAGTTTAAAAGTAGATAACTAGTAACTAGTCCCGTCCAACTAACCGTGTGATCAGTTGGCAGTTGGCACTCTCGACTCTCGACTCGAGCACAACACGCACTGTACTGGGAAGGGAATTGTAGTTGTGGCCGTGGCCGAGATCAGTGTGGGAATAGGAATTTCTGCTGCTGATTGTCTGATTAATTGAGTGGAAAATATTCGGGTCATTTCGGGTCAGGGCAGGGCAGAGGGGCTGGGACTCAGAGTTAGGGTCATAGCTAGAGCCGTAGGTTTTGAGATTTTGACAATTTTTGCAAGACTGACTCTGATCGCGATCGCGATTCGCCATTCGCGACCTACCGAACAAGTGATTTGGCCAAGCTTAGGCTAGGTTGAGTAAAGTTTTATTGTTGCTGCCTACTGCCTTAATTGGTGCATCAAGTGAAATGTGTTCAGTCATTTTTCAAAATATTTGGAGATGGTTGAGTGAGTGCTTCGTTGGGGTTGGGGTTGGACATCGAGTCAAATGGAAGAGAAAAAAGTACTACACTGCAAATTCTAGACCAAATCCAATCCCTAGCATTTCTATTGGGGTCAAGGACGACATGGACAAGGTATACAACAACAGCAAAAGCAGTAAACCTTGCTAAAGCGAATTTCCCCAATTTTTTGCACTGATTTTTGGTAAAATCTTGCTGCAAAAATGTGACAATGACAACCAAATCGCGCTGCAAAGTTTGTTTCGATTTGATTTGCAAATCGAGTCGAATCGAGCCATCCAAATCTGCAATTTTTGCGCGTTTGACGACATTGTCAATTTTGCGAATTTTCCCGAGTTTTTTTCTGGTGGGAAAATGGGTCCGCGTTCTTCTAAAA
Organism: Hymenaphorura dentifera; assembly: GCA_034699705.1. Taxonomy (NCBI): domain Eukaryota; kingdom Metazoa; phylum Arthropoda; class Collembola; order Poduromorpha; family Onychiuridae; genus Hymenaphorura; species Hymenaphorura dentifera. Next base: position 6,281 of record JAQGCM010001324.1, on the reverse strand, counting down.
TCAGGGTGGTGCCCATGGATTATGTAAATCAATAAGCCTAAGCCTATGTATTGTTCTTTTGGTTGGCCATTGTTGGAGCCGCCATTGTTTGCGAATTCTGACTAATTTTGAAGTTCATTTTGTTGAAATTTTTGATTTTTTTTTTAAATTTTCAGGAAAATCTGGTAGAGCACAAACACCACACACTTTCTCGCTGCGTGGCCGACGTTGACCTCAAACCAAACTCAACCGTTCGCGACCAACTCACAACCATAGTCAGCCACCCACCCACCCACGTACTGACGGCCGATGAAAAAGATTTGGTTTGGAAATTTCGCTACTTTTTGCGAACGAATAAAAAAGCACTCACCAAATTCGTCAAGTGTGTCAACTGGGGTAATCCTGGGGAGGAAAAGCAAGGGATTGAGTTGCTCGAGATGTGGGCACCCATGGACGTCCAAGACGCTCTGGAATTGCTTGGCCCTGGATTCACGAACCAGGCAGTGAGAAGTTTGGCCGTGACCAGACTTCGCCAAGCTTCGGATGAGGTAATTTTTTAGTAGTCTCACAAGCGACATTTCCGAGGTGTTCAAAGCACCTAATATCGCGATATTTTTTTTACACTCTCTGGCATGCCCAGAGTGACAATTAGTCGAAATTAGATTGTCAAAATCATTTTGGTTAGCAAATTTGTTTTTTGAAATTCTAAAAATCGCAAAATGGCGAAATTCCCAAGCTCTTAACTATAGGAAAAATCGAGTTTCCTGACTCCCCGCCGCTTACGATTTTTCAAAATTTCTCAAAAATCAGAGAATGATATTTTTGATTTGCTCAATTTTTTCAAAATTTTCCGTTTATTGTTCAGGGGTAGATAAAATTATGATCGCCGAAAGTTTTTAGGTAAAACAATCAAAAATTCGAGGACATGTTTTTTGCGAATACAGTAGGCAATGGCAAGGTTTGAGTTTTTTGAGGTCAGAGGGTGAAAATTTTTGAAAGCTCTGTACACAATTTAACTTAGGTTGAGGTTCCCTTGTTAGTTTCAGTTCAGCTCTGCCCTGCCTGGACAAAATTGGCAATAATTTTTGCGAATTTTTTGTGTGCACTTGCAGGACTTGTGGCTCTACCTCCTCCAACTCGTTCAGGCCCTCAAATATGAAAACTTTGAGCAATTGGAAAAATCGGCCACCGCCCCACCAATGGTGTTCGGGTCAATGGAAGACATGCGTACTTCTTCAGGGTCAGGGTTGAATCAAGCCAACAGTCCAAGTCCACGCTCCACCCCAACTCCACTAGCAGTGCAACAACAATCAATGCAAGAATCAAAAATTCACCCAGCTGCTGTCATGACGACAGCGACTTTTAATTCTGAGAGCTCTGGCTCTGGCTCTGGGTCTGGCTCCGCTGGAACCGGAACGAGCACAGTTTTGAGTGATCTGCCGTCCATGGCGTCGTCGACTGGACTCACGACCTCGACTTCGACGACGGCCACGGCCACAGCAGCCGCCAGACGACCCCTGCATCACCAGGATGACCTTCTGAGCATTGAGAAGCCAGACTTGGCCACTTTTCTAATTTTGCGAGCATGCGAAAATACGACTCTAGTCAATTATTTCTACTGGTACTTGGTGATTGAGTGTGAGGAGCCGGTCAAGGACAAAGACTCGCCGCCCATCAATGACCCCTATTTGCCGACAAGGGAGATGTACAAAGGGATCATGAAGAGGTTTTCAAATGTATGGCCCGGGTATTTTTTGCTAAATTTTTTGCACTAATTTTGTAAGCAATTGTCTAATTTTTTTGCATTTTTGTGTTTTTTGCGTAGACAATGAAAAGAGGAAAACCCGAGTGGCAGCACCGACGAGCCCTTTTGTCAAGCCAACAAAAACTGATTCGGAAATTGGTGGACGTCGTCGCTCTCGTGGCTAAGGAGAATGGAAATCGGCCCAAGAAAATTGAGCGACTCCAAGCACTTTTGGCAGAGAGTGACAAGAATTTGACCAAATTCGACGCTGTCCCATTTCCGCTGGACCCGGAGATTTTGATTCAGGGCATTGTTAGCAAAGAGTAAGTCAAATCAGAATTTTTTTTAGGTATTGTTGTGAATCAATTGTTGAATTTGGTTTTGGTTGAATTTTTTTCAGAGCTACACTTTTCAAGTCGAGTCAGATGCCGCTAAAGCTAATCTTTTTGACAAACACGGGGCAGCCTTACACGGCAATATTTAAGAATGGAGATGATCTGCGCCAAGATCAGCTCATTTTGCAAATAATTACACTCATGGATAAATTGTTGCTCCAGGAAAATCTGGACTTGAAGTTGACGCCTTACAGAGTTTTGGCCATCAGTTCGAGTCAGGGTGAGTAATTTAATTTTGACCCAGAATGCCCGGATTTTGCAGAATTTCTTGTGTAGATAGATGTAAGAAGTGTGTAATTTTTTATTTTGATTTTGTCACAGGATTTGTTCAATTCATTCCGTCCACGACAGTGGCTGAAGTGTTGGCCACTGAGGGAACAATTTTGAATTTTTTCAAGAAGCACAATCCTTCAGAAACGGATCCTTACGGAGTTTCTTCGGCAGTGATGGACACTTATGTCAAAAGCTGTGGTAAGAAACCGCTGTTTGGACCGCAATTTTAAATTTTTGGAGGCCAATCTAGGTTTCGTTTAAGTTGCTTGCTAATTTTGTTGTGAAATTTTTTGCTCCGTAGCCGGCTATTGTGTGATAACTTATCTCCTTGGAATTGGAGACCGACATTTGGACAATTTGCTCTTGACGACGGACGGAAGACTTTTTCACATTGACTTTGGCTACATTCTTGGGCGTGACCCAAAGCCCATGCCGCCGCCAATGAAATTGAGCAAGGAAATGGTAGAGGCTATGGGCGGGATTTCGACAGAATACTACCAAGAATTTAGGAAACTTTGCTACACGGCATTCCTTCATCTCAGGAGGTAACTTGAACCGAACCGAAATACCCGAATTCGGGTAATTGTTGAGTTGGCAGAAGTTGGCACTGGATTTTAATTGTTGCTTTTTTTTGCGGTACTTGCAGGCACGCGAATCTAATCCTAAATCTGTTCTCACTCATGGTCGGCGCGTCCGTGCCTGACATTGCGCTCGAGCCAGACAAAACAGTCAAAAAAGTTTTGGACAAATTTCGACTCGAGTTGAATGACGAGGCAGCTGTGAAACACATGCAAGAATTGATTGACATTTCAGTCACGGCTTTCATGCCTGCTCTGCTGGAGCAGATGCACAAGTTTACACAAATGTTGAGAAAATGAGCAAAAAAATTAAAGCCATTAAAGATAATTGAGTGCTTGCTTTTTTTTACGTCGGAAATTTATTCAAAATCCTCTCTCAATACCCTAGACTCTAATCTTGTTCTAGTTTAGTTTGTTTAAGTACAAATATTAATATTAAACTAAACTATGCAGAAAATAACAAATTAAATACTCGAAATTTGAAGGAGTTTGTCGTCGTTTGTCTAGATAAAATGAGTAAAATATTTAAATTTAGACTACTTTTTTGTAATTTTAGATTCTAACTGCTTGAGAAAGTAAGGTAGAAAATATTGTAAACTACCCCCCAATCAGGGGAAATCTGGTCCTGGATGCTGAAGGAAAGTTTAGTAGCGACCACCCCGACGTTGGTTCATCATGGGCATGACGCGACTCGGTGGAGTAATGGAAATGTCCAAATAGTCTCCAATGTTGAACCGAACAACGGCCAAAGATTTGTTGTCGTCCATGGATTTTTGGGCTGAGGTCGTGGTGCCGATGGAGCGGGCTCGGTAAGAGTTGTTGCTGCTCCGGAAATCTCGCGGTCCGCGTGGAATGTCGGGGTAAATGAGTGAAAAGTCAAAGACTGTGCCAGGGCGACGAGCATCTGGGTTTACTTCTTTGACCAGACTAGAGATTTCCTTTAGAGTTGCGTCCATCCTGTGAGACCAAATTATACAATTAAAATTAAGAGGATTTGACGATATCATTAGCCACAACGAAATATGACCGACCAGCGCCAACCGAGTGATCTACTTTATTTTGGAAATTTCTAAATTATCTCGTCTTTTGAAAAATCAGCAATTTACCTACTGCCTAGTGAAAATTGGGTATAAAAATTGATTTACCATGTATAAATCTGCAACTCGTTTCCGGGGACGGACCCACTGCTGAAATCTTGAAGAGAATTGTGACGACCCGTGCTGCAGAAGACGCGGAGGAGCAGAGGACAAGTCTACAAAAGAAACAAATCCAAAATCACATTAAGAAATCAGTCAATCTATTTCGGCAACAATTAAGGATTCAAAGAACAAAATCATAACAATGTTCTAATCTAAAATCTGTATTGCAGTAAACACTTCAAATTTAAAATATGAATTTTGTGATGAAAATACCAAAATGACCAACAAATAAAATTAACTCACCTTCTCTCTATCAATCGCTTTTTCAGTCTCCTCCACAACTACAGACGAGAGCGTGTCTCCTTTCAACATTTTGTCGATTCTTCTTTTTGTTTTGTGCTCTGAAATATCAAAATCCAAGTCGTCGTCGTCGTCAAAATTGTTTCAAAATTCGGAAATTGATCAAATTCAAGTCAAAAAATTCAGTCGGTGTCAGTCAGACAAGCAATCACAGAAAACTCAGGACTGAACCGGCTCAAACTTTGCCACCAACTAAATTCAGAAAAATAAAAATAAACTGTTGCAGTTGCAGCACTCTCATCAGCAGCAGCAGCTTGAAAACGCACGCCGAAAAATTCCCTTCTATTTTCTTCTATGGCCAAAATGAAATATTTAGGCAGTCCCCTCGTCCGTCCGGGCTGTCCAATTCGTCCAAAACCGAACAAATGCATGCATGAAACTCCCTGCACGAAATGGACTTGAACTTTTTTTTTTACAGTTGCCTTGCCTTGCCATGCCTGCCCTAAACTCATCGCTATTGCGTGCCATGTGCCAATTGCCAATGCAATGTTCCAAATTTAACCATTTGAGCCGAACGAACCTCAGATTTTACCAAAGTCCAAGGGAACAAGAGTTGAAGAGCGACAAGAAAAGCACATTTTGTGAGCGGAGGTTGTAAGAGTGAAAACGAGCCCAGACTACGGAAAATGATGAGTCTTTCCATGCTCTTTACGTGTAGGACAAGAGTGAGAACCTGGCAAGGTACCTACAATTTCCAATCATTCCTAGGTTCCACGGAAGCGAAGCCTCGCGAATTTCCTGGCCATGCCATGTCCTGCTGCTCTGCTCTAGAAAAATGGTTTTAGGTAACAGTAAATGAGTGCGGGTACGGTCGCGACGGTCGGGATCGCGATCGGGAATGAAAACGCAACGTTGCGCGATGCTCCCACGAAGTTGTACATTGTAGATGTAGAGCATAATGCACAGCAGAAGCAGCAGCAGCGCGAGACGACGACGACGACCACGATCAAAATTCTATAAATTCAATCGTATTCGCATTCGTATCTCTTTCTCAGCCGTCGTCCGCGTCCGCCACGTACGTACGTACGACGAGTCCGTCCCGTCCTCCACACGGTCCAAGTCGTCCACAACCGTCTCAACCCGTGCCCGGGCATTGTAAGGGTCGGAAAGGCTCGTTTGGGAAATTTTCGAGCTGTATGAGAGCAGAGATGGAAAATGTGGAAGGAAGGTTTCGGCGAAGTACGAAGTCCTTGCAGGTTGAGGTTCTATGGCAGCTTTGAAATCCCATGTGAGTTGGTCAGAGAAGTCAGAGAGTTGGTTGAAAAAGTTGACAGAGAGAGACAGCAGGAGTGCGTGGTGGGCTTGTGTTGGTGTTGTGGCGACAGGATTTCATGCTCCCCAGGAGGGTCGGGCATGAAATACGTTGTGTTTTGTGTCAAGTTCTAAACGACTGACTGCACCACCGGCAAGGCTGGAAAATTGCGAATATGTGAAATGAATACATGTAATTGCACGGACATACATGTAATTAATAAATTGTAATTTAAAAAATTCGTACATTTTGAAGTTCTTGTGGAAAGTTTGGAATTTGTGTGGCTTGTATTGTAGATTACTTTTGATTTCTCAGAATTCAATTGGAAGTGGTAGTTGATTAGTTAGCCCAACCATTGTTTTCATAAAAATTGTAATTTGCAAATTAAAAGCAATTACACACTAACACATTTGCGTCATTGCGTCCAATTATTATTGTAGTGTGGAAACTGATTGCAATTGCAGATTTTGCGTCTAATTGTAATTTGTAGTTCAATGCAATTGCAGATTTTGCGTCTAATTGTAGTTTGCAAAATAAATGGGAGTGCAGATTTTGCGTCTA
>JAQGCM010001323.1:0-15999 GCA_034699705.1 Hymenaphorura dentifera | reverse complement strand
ATTTGGATTCGATTATTCCTATACAGCAATAGTGGATAAACCCGATTAGTTATTCTGCCAGTTAATTCTGTAAATGTCCATTCCACGAAGCATAAATAAACAAAAAAAAACTCCGTGGAAACACCTTGGGATAGACCATGTCGCTTGAATAAAGCCGAAACTTGAAACTTGTTTGAACATCCTGTTGACACGAAACGATTAACACTATAAATTCCATACAAATTCTTATTCCCCACTCATTTATTTCATTCTCAATAAAAATGTAAAGTACTTTTAGTAGCCATGTTGCCTAAGAATGCAGAAAGTTGCTGCAAATGATTTGTCTTGGTCTAATGAGATTGTTCCTTCCCCTCATAATTGAAAGTCTGTCAATTAAATGCTCTTTGATATCAAATTTCTAGTATTTAGGTTGAGTCTCTTTCTTAGGGATCAACGAATGAAACCATGATATATCTCGTTCCAGATAAAATTCGGAGTCCCTCATGTTGATGAGTAAGTTTTCCTGTAAGATAAATATTCAAATATGATTACGACAAAATTATTTGCTAATAAATAGGCCAATAATTTGTTTCGGTAACAGGTAATAGCAGTGTAGGTTAAAAAATTTAGAAGCTAGTATTAGCGGACTTTACCTGGATGCATAATCACCCATCCGAGTTTTGTGTCAACTACCGAACAGTTGTAACGTGTGAATCGACATCCACCGCCCTATTTTCAAAGTGAAACATGAAACACATGAAATTTTGCAAAGACTTCCAACTTCCAAGGCTACAGTACTTGCAAATTTAATTGAAACTGCAAAACTTACAGTGTAGTCCTGATTAACTGTATTGAGTGCAATGTTGATTGTGTAGGTCGATGTGTCATGGTGAGGTTTGAGTTCTCTTTGTTCATCGGGCTTGTAGCGAACCACGAAATTCATGGATGCAAACGGAGGCTAAAAATTTCAAAATCAATAATTCATTAGGTTTGTTTAGAAATTTTTTGTAGATCATGGAAGAGTGCAAGGTCGCGTACGGCGGTCAGGGATAACTAGAAAGCGATCAAAATCTAATATAATGTGATTTTAATAGAGTAAAAAATAGGTTGAGTGACAACAACTATGATTCCACTTCCCATTCCATGATCATGTACATTTGTAAACCTTTAAACCCCAGGAGTGGTAGAAAATACAACAAGCAAAGATATTGTAAAAATTTTGAAGGATTTCATTTTTTTGAAACTTAAGCTTAACCTCTTGGTAACCATCATAAACAACTCTTTGCAAAGGTGCGACGTAGCCCCTGAGGAATTCCACCCAAACATCCTGTAAGCCCAGTTGGTATAAATGTGTGTCCACTGTGGGAACAGCATCGTAACCGGTTTCCATTCTTTTGTCACTCTAAAAAATGCCCAAGCTCAGCATCAGCATGTTAGTAAAAGTTAATAGTTGACAAAAAAGAGCATTCGTTTAGAATTAAATTATTCCGAAAAATTATCAAATTTTTTCGTCTTTGTTTAGAGCAGGTGTCAATTATTAGCTAGCGTAGTTCAAAGCAAATGTAAGTAAATTCCTTCGTGGAATGAATGGAACGATATCTGGAAAAATATTTGTCATCACTCTACTTGGATTTACACGCCCATGAAACAACCTGACCCATTGCACTCATCCATGTTAACTTTTTTTTTTGCAAAATTTACGAATGAGCTCACATAATGATAATATCCAGTATAGACTCTCGTTTGCAGAGGCTCAACATATAAACGCATTAATTCTAGAAATTGAGCCTCGAGCCCAACTTGGTTCATGTGGATATCAACTGTTGGACTGTTATTAAATTAAATTTTTTAGTGTAATTCTGAATACATGCACTTATTGAAAAGCTTTCAATTATTGTGAAAGCAATTTTCGTTTTGAATTGTTTTCTATATTGTTAGCTTACACATTTTCGTAGCCGCCATCAAGGCGAGAATCCTATTTAAAATTATATCAATCGGTTTAAAAATATTTTAGTTAACCTTTCCGAGATTAGCAGTAGTCATTTTGAAATCCTAAACTTTTAGCAATTTATTTGAACTTACGTAGTTGGATCCATCAGACCAAACTCCAAAGTTTTCAACTTCAGCAATTTTTTCTTTGCAGTAACGCTCGGACACAAGTGGAAACCAGTACACGTCAGGGCATGGCTAAAAATCCATTCCAATTTATAAGCCTAAGCTAATTTTTAGATAAACATTTATTCAAATAAATTTGTATACCTCAGCTATGGTTGCATTCGGATCTAAGCTTTGAGACCAATTTGGATGTAAGTATCGAACTTCCCAATCCCACCGATTGTCGAAAATTTGATATAACTCATTGTGAAGATGAGTGGTTTCAAAATTATCAGCATTCACCTGTACATGAGAAATATTCCGGTGATTAAATTTGAAATGAGAATTGTTATACAAAATAAACAGCAGGTGAGGTGGCGAAGTTGTTCTGAAATCCTTACCAAATGTCCCCAATCTACTCGGTTTGTTATAAACATGAAAATGTCCCGATTTCTGGAATATTCAATTAAAATATTACACTTTTATGTTATTGTTACTGCATGCATGTACATGAAGGAATTACAAATGTTCACCTGTTATTTGCACAGAATGCCATATCTGCATCCAGAAGATTATTAATGTAGGATGGCCGCGTTTCTTCATTTCGCAGTAGCGTTCCATTTACAAGATAAATTCCACTGATGAACGGAACGTTCCAGATTCCTCTAAAAGTTGCAAACAAAAACAACAAAAAAGCAATGTTGATCAAAGCTCAGTGAAAGCAAAGAGACAAGACCAACGAGAAAATCGGATTTCTCCGAATTCGGAAGGCACACGTGCTAACAACTCAACTCGAAAGAGAAAGCAAGCGCCCGTTATCGACCCAGATTCCATAAAGATGACGAACCTAGGAACTCATTTGGTTTTTGTGATTTTAATTTGCCTTATTATCTACGACCCTACTCTAGTGTCGGCTAGAAGGGTAAGTAAGCTGCCAATACATCTAAAGGCCTTTAAAATTTGGATGTGATTTTGAAAAATCCAATTATATTCAACTAATTGTGCAAATTCTTTCTAGTCTCGAGGAAAGGCAAGAGCAAAAGCAGGATTGGGTAGTAACAGGCTACCTGCCGGTGCTAAATGGAGGGATCCAGAATCCGCTAAATATTATTTGAGCACTGATGTAAATGAAGTACAAATTAAATCAGATACTCAGTACGACGAATTGTGATCAAATTTTAATTTTTAGGGTGCGAAAATCATAAAAGCATCCCATTTCGATCTTGAGTACACACTTGGCCACAAAATTTCCTTCATGTGCATTGCTGTCGGGATTCCAAGGCCACAAATATCTTGGTACAAAGACGGGGTCGAGTTATATGCTCATATGCATCTCATGGTAAATTAAAATTACAATCTGGTTGGCAAAATGCATGAAAAATTCTAAAAGTACCAAATTTGTCATACAGATCCACGAATGGAAAGAAGGAGAGAATAAACTCAAATCCAAAATGGAAATTGATCCAGGTAGATTTAAATGAAATTTGATTTTTTGATTTGCGTGAACCTCATTCCTTCCCGTACTTTGCGATGCTAACCATAAAAATTATAAACACACACATCGCCACGTGCTATTTATTTCCATTTCAGGAACTCAAATGGATGCTGGAATTTACGAATGCTACGCTGACAACAAGTACTCATTCGATCGCCGAAGTTTCAGGACAGACTTTTTGACGATTTTCGACTAAAGAATTAATGGGACAGGGACGGGAAACGAAGCAATACGTAAAGTGTCAAACAACGAAAATATCGTTAACCATACATATTACAAATACATTCAATACAAATTATCAATTTATATAACATGTACAGAACTATAAACTACAAAAGGCAGGGGTCGATTCGTATGTGCGTTGAAAAGAGCCTGTGCAAACGCTGGAATTGGAATAAGTAACTTTTTGAAAATTGTCCATTTTGAACTTATTCCTTGAGCTAGTTTGTTTAGAAATATAGTAGTAATTAGGTAAATAATAGTAAATGCTGTTTATAACCAAATATGAAAAATTTGGACGAATTATGGTGTTCGCTATTTATGCTAGTTAGTATAGTGGAGTACGCACTATTTATTAAAACGGAAACGAATACGAATTTTGGTAGGCTTGGAATATTACGATCGATCAAATTCAATAATTGTTTGAAAGCCTTTGTAGATGTTTTGATGATATATTGCTAGATTTGAAGGAATTTTGCAAACAAAATGTGTGATAATAAATTGCAATAATTACCTTCGTTCTCCTTTGACGAGTTCCATGTAATCATTGCTTCTTGCATAGAAACCTTCGGATGAGAGAGCACCCCAGAAATTTGACCAAGCTTTGTAAGGACGGACAAGCATTGGAGCAATTATTCCCCGATTTTGCTCAATCAAAAGCTTTAAAGTGAAGGGATTGTCCAAATGTGCTTCCCCATCTACGCTGAAGTAGTAGTCGCAAGATTTTTGAACGCAAAGATCACTGTTTCATTAAAAATTTCATTCATTATTCATTATGGACATCAACGAATACAATTTTGTCAATTTCTAAGTTTTCACTCTGAGCACAAATAGTTACAAATTCCCCGTCTGAGTACACGATTAACAAACCAAATAAGAAAGAATACTTTATAAATTTAATTCCCATTAGTAAATCGATCTATTTCCGGAAGTGCCAAAAAATTTGCACACGACCATATTATAATTGAACTGGTTAAATTCGCAACAATTGGTGCCTAAAATTATTGGTAAATTGCTGACTTCCTGGCAAACTTGTTATAAATATGAAATGCTACACTTAATTAATTTGTAAAAGTGAGTAAGCAAGAGAATTGCATTGAACTGTACTTACACTGCCAGATTTCTGGCGTGCCATTCTTTTGTGTTGTCACTTGGTTGAATAGTTTTCACGCTTGAGTACAAACTTGTGTAGTTTGACAAGAATGATTTAACCAAAACATCATGGTAGATTGCCTGCAAAATAATTATAATTTTGTCAATACTATTTTAACTCTAACTGAACTTGGCTATTCACTAAAAACTGTGAGTCAGATTTTAGTTTCTGGAAAATAATTCGAAACTACTCACAGCGTTGTGGAGGAACAAATGGATTTTCTTTTTTGGGTAGTCAATGCCGTGGATTTTGACAAGAAATTCTTCCATAAATGGAATTGGTTTCTCAATGAACACAGCAATGACAACGACCGGCAACTGCTCTTCCTACAAGCAATTAAATTGCATTTTGTAACTTAGCTTTCAACTTATATCGCAGGCCCTAAATTGCAACCGAAATTTTATCAACAATGATTTACCGTCTTTTCTGCCAACGTAGTCATTCCATCCCAACAAGATACACAACCGTTTTCCTCATTCCAATTGTTGGCCAAATAATTACCGAATGAGTTTAGCACTGTTTTGGTTGGACCATTTCCGTGCAGAACAAGAGGTTGAGAATTGTACTGAGTGTTCAGTAGACTGGCATATCCATCTTTGAATCGCCTATTGTTTGCATTCATAATCGGTTCAAGTTTTAGCGAATTTGAAGCATTTTTATAAATTCTGCAACTTTTTAAACACTAATTTTTACACGGCTAACTGACTCACAGCTCGACTTCACTCGTTGCACCGTTAAGGTTGTGGAAAATGGTGGATTTACTATCCAATTTGATTTTGAGGTCACTCCGTGTATCCTCATTTAAGTACGCCTTTGTGAAATATAATTGATCATCATCCGAGTCAGTGACTGGAGCATGAGTCACTAATTTGTAAAGATCACTAGCATAGCCAATGTAACCTGTTCAAAAGCAATAATATAGTTTGCACACAATTGCAAATCGCGAAAAGCTTGTAATTTAGTTACATTAAAAATCAAAGTTTGATTAAAATGTTCTGCAATTACCACCAGAATTCAGAAATCGCTTTCCTCGAGCAACATCAGGATATAAATTTGTCAAGCTCTCGTCAGGCCTGTGCACCAAGATTATAATAGATTTTGTTGTGTGGCCAATCTTACCGGATTTAACCGTTATAAACAATAATTGAATGAAGAAATTACCAGCAAAATGACTCAGCACCAAACAAAATCCTAGCACTAGACATCTTGAACTGGGCCAAAATCTTTTCCTCGTTTCCGAGAAGCAGTACATCGTAGCTAAAAATGATTCCAAATTACAATAAATTGTTGCCAAACCGAAATTTCTTAACAAAATTTGCAAAATGCTCTACTACCTGTCCGTAAATAGAATAATCTTGTCATTGTCATTTTTATATTTCTCCAGTTCTGCCTTGACTAAATTGACTTTTTGTCCACCACCAGGGCTGACCCTCACGTCCCCGCCTTTCCATTCTTGACCTAGTCCAAGAACTTTTACGTTCAGGTCATTAACTTTGGCCGTGCGAAGATACCGCTGCAGAGATTCAGTGGCTTTTGTTGCAACAGTCAGGACTAGCAAATTGCCTTTAGTCGTTCCATCTATTTACAACAATAAATTGGAGTACATATTCATTAGAATCATACCAATTCATTAGTTGTTAGAATTTCAATTAACAATAGTTTGGCTGGTAGTGACATTGATAGAGTAAATGCTATCAATGTGTGAATTGCGAATCAACAATCAAAGTTCTGCATTTCATTGTAGTGCATTTTGTTGCTTGCATTGTTTCTGAACCCACACCACAATTGGGTTACAAATTCATTCTCACTGATGACTGATAGAAATCTCACAGAGAGCCAAAAATAAGCTCAACTACTCAAAACCAAAGCAAAAAAATGTGATGCAGTGCACAAAAAAGTACAACAATGAAGTATCTCATCGGTTCTATTTCCATTCCATTCCGTTAGCTAGTCAGCATGACAGTCGAGAAGTCTCGCGATTTTTACGCTTTCTCAAAGGTTTACCCTAATTTTTTGAATTTCTCAAAACTGCAACAATACTTTCTAGGAAGAAGCAATACTTTAGTACCTACATAGTTACGTACCACGTCGTCCCATTCTCAGAAGCGCTGTTTCTCTTTTTTGTAGTCATTGATGTCTATGTAGAAAATTAATTCAACAAAAGCTAATGATAGTTTTAAGCAAGAACCAAAGAATTGGCAGACGACTGAAATTTGTGTGAATTGAAATGCCTAATTTTGAATGGAAAAAAGAATTTTGAGATTTAGCACCACCTTAACAACTATTGCAAGATTCCAAAATGTGCGAAAATTGCTCATAATTTGCAATAAATGCTGTGATGCAGGGATGGAATCAATGGGATGCTAATTATTGCTAATGTAATTAAATTCAAGCAACAAGTGCAGTTTTGTAGTCTTACATCGAAAAGAATAATATTGAAAGAAATCAAAAGTAAGTAAAAAAATTAAGGGAACAGTTCACGGCCAGTCACGTCAACAAGCTCACTTTTGACTCCTTGTCATTCTTGAGAATTTTATCCTGCCTTGAACCCGACAATAATTAATATGAAAACAGGTTTCTCAGTCAGGTTTTTGCACTACCTGGTTTAAAATGTCTGAAGGACTGTGTAGACGTTGGCTGACGTTGGTGATGCTGGAGCTGGAGCACTTGGTTCAGTGGTTTACACGCAACAATGTGTTAATAATTTCATGCATAATCTAACAACAATACAAAAAAGAACCTTCCTTGCATAGTTGCATATTATGTAGTATTCTACAGATTTTTAGATTTCCCTAATAACCGCAAGACTTTAAAGTTACGCTTGACTTGCTTGCTAATATTTGCAAGGCAGTTTTATTATTATGCCAATTTCTTTTGCAAAAAGCAAAGCATTCTATCAAAACTAGCAGCCATTATATTCTCATAGAAGCAAAAGTACAAATTAATAAATCTCGCAAGTCAAGTCTAGCATTCTGTATCCGTTCAATACCCGCATGGTGTGACAATTATTCAATATTTCATTCTCTCTTTTTCCCATTATATCACACAATAAAAAAATGTTGGATTGCAGCTTCCAGCTGCCCAATTATTACTCTTCGCTATTCAGTATTCAGTACAGTACAACACATATTGTGTTGCGATTGCCCTTAAGGAACTAAACGGAAATGAAATAACAGTGATCTTGATGCCAAAAATAGTTTTGTACTTTACAAGCTTGTCTCAACAGCTTAAATACAATACACCGTGTAGCACATACGACGATACGAAACAGCACAGCATACATTTTGCCGTTGCCGTACAAAATCTGCTGCAGTAAAACATTTATCAAGTTGAATGACTCAAAAGCAAAATGCCTCGGAGCAAAGTTATTGCATTGCTTGATGCTCATAAGTTAATTCGAATCACTAAATACAAGTTCAAAAATGAAAATCATCCCGTTCGGTTCCTTCAACCCTTTGAGATTGTAGTCATTAGTTGTGAATTCTGATCAACTAATAAATGCTACTCGCTGATGGGAGCTAGAAATCTACATATTTTAATCTGCTGGAAGTATTGGGATATTACATATACATGAATGTGCCAGGGCCAAATGCCCAAGAAAATTTGTTAAAAGGGATAAAAATGATATGAAGTATAAGTCTGATTGGGTCAAAATGTGCGATTGGCTCTGACCAACTGTGACCTTTGACATTTTGCCTTAGCAGATGCAGCCATGAACTGATTTCATTTCATTTCATTGATTTGAAAATTATTCTAAAGGTTTTTGTCTACTGCGATACGACTATACACCACGACAAACCGATACACCACCTTGTTGTGATTTCGATTTAGTGTGGAGCGCAACCAAATCAATAATCGGACAAAAAGTTCGGCTCACGCTCAACAAATTGAGATGAATTCTCTTATTAAACGGTTGATTAATTAAAAATTAAATAAAATTAATTGTAATTCATGAGAAATCCAATAAGATTCTGCATTAGAAACTGTTGAGAAAACAAATTAAAGCTTTCACACAATGCATGCAATTACGCTTTTTGCAAGGAATTGTTCGGTGCAGTGACAAATGTTAATCACAAAACAAATCTTTTAGCACGTATAGCATAGCATACAGCTGGCCCATAAAATAATCTAACCATTGTTATCTTCATCAAAAAATCCCAGTTGGTTTGAGCAAATAAGCCGAAATTTCGGAACAAGATTTAAAACTTGTTTAAAAAAAGATCAAAACAAAAGCAACGAATTTAAATGCATGTTTCGGTTACGTTCAAAAGTTCAATTTTCGATCGTGATATAAATTTATATATAGCGGGTGGGTTGTCTCGTCGAATATCGAGTTTAATTTGCCCATCTATCTATCAATCTATTTCCCACATTTTCCCTAGAAATTGACAACAAAAAATTCTCAATTAAGTTCTGCTGACCTTTGGTAGTAGGTTCCGGTCCCGTTGTCGTTGTCGGGTCTCCGAGAACGACAAAAATTGCCTCTAGAGTCAAAACTAAAAGTACGAGACACCTCATAATCGTAAGAGAGGAACGCAATGACTGAAATTGAATGTTTTGTCCATTCAGGCTAAAAAGTGTTCAAGAAGAAGAAGACTGAAGACGGGATGATTTGGGATGAAGGAAACCCTGCATGCAATGTGTGCTTGCAATTGCAATGCATTCAACAACACAACATTTACATCCGAACTCAGCTCTTAGCATCTCACACTCAGAGATCATCTATTTTTCTCGCTAGTCAAAATGCCCACAACTTGCTCCTTCTCTTCCTTGCAGATGAATCATCACTGCACTGCTCTATAGTGAGTGGGTGGCTTAGGGCCAGGGCCATGTCGGCAAGAGATCTCAATTCAATTCAATCTTCAATCCATGCATGCTTTCAATATTCTGAACACTCACAAATGCAAATGCAAGGCTTAAAAAGTAAGGAAATTGTAAGAAAATCATTCAGAAAGTGGTACTGGTTTCAGCTCCGGCGTTCAGCATTTGCTGAATTAGATATTCGACTCTTGAGTCAGAGATGAGAGATGTGAAAGTACAGAGCATATTTTAAATATTCAAAACGTTAAAAATTAAAATCTCTCTAATGGTAACACTTTCCAAAGACTAAATTGGTCACTGAAAGGAAATACCTTACATGTTGATGAAGAAAACGAAAGTTTCGAATGGATATTTGTTTGGTTAAAAATATTCGTCTGGGACAATTTATACCTTGGAAAAACTAGTTCTTTTGGTAGTCTAGTAATTGTCGAAATAGTACTAGGCTAAAATAAAAATTCCACTACGTCAACGCTTTGTTTTTTTTTGGGTTATACATTTTTTAAAAAATAGAACCAACTCGTCAATTCTTTACTTTATTTCTTAATTGTATTTATATAATATTGTAACAATACATAACGTTAGGCACTTGACACAAACTTCAGCAATAGGGTGTCTGCTGGGAATCTTTTGTGATCAATTTTAACTTATACATTTCTGCCCAAAGTTCCTCTTCGGCATCTAAAACACAAAAAAAGAAGAGTCAGAATTAGTCGAATGGAAAAATTACGAAGAAGAATCACAAAAACAAGAATTAGTTAGCCCATTTCGCTTACTTTTGTGTATACTGTTTCTAGTTATAAAGTCCTTTGCTTGACCCCACAGTTGTGGATGCATCTTTGGAGAAACAATGTTGAGTTGGGGCAGTAGCTGCTGCAGCACAGGAATGTCCCAGCCTGTACCTGACTTCCAACTAATTTGGCATATTGCGTCTGTCAGACTCATGCGTGTGAGCTCTTCACGAAGATCCCAGGAATTTTCCTTCACAAAAGTCTGAATTTATAGATTTTCTTGCTCTTGTCATAAATTACAACGAGAGTCAGAGTCAAAATAATCAGCATACCTTGAAGGATTGTGAAAGTATTGCTAAGTCCTTCTCATTCTCTAGCACCATAACCATTTTCTTAGAAAGGGCTTCGACTGATTCACCGGTAACCCAGGTCAGTTCCTTCAATAAAATACACAAAATCCAAATTAATCATTCGTCCATATTCAAATTCAAAGAAAACTTGAGCTAGGAAACACAAAGCCTTGACTAAAACTCACCTGAACTGGAAGTCTATTTCGGTTTTGAGTTTTCTTATACAACACTTGAACTGATTCTTCAGAGAGACGCAACTTTAGAAAGTTCAACGTGTTTGTTACAAGATCTGTCCAGACAGTCGAGCCGTCCTCTTCGAGTACTTCACCGAGAGGCAGGAGCCAGGACAAATCCGGTTCATCTAGGAAGAGTTCGACCAGGAAGACACCCATGTACGATGTTACCTGCAAACCAAGCCCAAACATTAAATAAAACCAAAACAGCAAACACAATTAACAGCCAAAACAGGCTGCTAAAAATTTACAAAGTAGAAAACTTCCAGTCATTTTACCTTTGGCACATCTACTTCAATATCAGGCAATTCTAACATTACTCCCTCTGTGAACACTTGTATCACCTGAAATGAACCAATTAGATATCGGATTACTCAACTTTGTTCGATTCAGCCTGTTTACTCCTCCAAAAATTCTCGTTAGACTTACTTGAGCTTTGTTTATGAGACCTCTCTTAATTAATCCCTTAATAACGGCACCAGCGCCTTTCTCATGACTTTCCTTAGACATCTCGCACACTTGTCTGGAAAGCTCATCAACAAATTCGACAATTTTGTCACCTGTAAAGAATAGCATTTAGAAATATAGCATAGAAATTCTGACAAAAGTATCTTCAGGAATTACAATCATCGTACCTGAAAATCTTTCGCGAATATAAAAAATCATGTCTTCCCAATTGGCCGTCTGCATGAATTCAGCAAAAATATTTTTTACGCATTCCCCTGTACCAACAGGAGCAAGGTCTTTTGGAGGAGGTGGTGGGGGAGGTTGAACTGCGATTGGTTCAGGTTTGGAGGGTTGATCTCTGGTAGGAGTTTGCGGTCTTGAGGATTCACGACTGCCCAGGGGTCTGAGGGGTTGGGGAATGGGTTGGACGATCTCCTCCCTGAGGGGAGTGGAGGGTGGGGCACGGTCTTCTTGGGAAAGAACACCAAACCGACCTCCTTGATTTTGATTCTGCAAATTTTGCATCCTTGGCGGTACAAAGGAAGGGGTTTTGGGAGGAAGTTGTCCAGAAATCCCTGGAGCCCCCCAACTGCTACCACGATTAGGAGCCAGCATGGGTCCGGAGCTCAACTCTGCTCCGGAAGGCGGTCCTGACGGCTTTTTCGTTTGCACAAAGCGGGATGATTTATTGGAAGGGACTGTGTTCCAGTCATTAGGTTTCTTTTGAAGCGGCGGAGGCTGACGCATCAAACCCGGTGGCGGAAGATTTTGCAGCTGAATCTTTTCTTCTTGCTGTTGACGAATAGCATCTCTGTGAACTTCACCAATTTTCTTAGGACCATCTGCATCACGTCGTGGCTTCCAATTACATTCACGAAGTTCCACGACGTCCTAAAATTAAAGCCCAAATGCATGAGATTCTGTTACGATCAATGGATCAATCAAACGAAGGAGTTAAAACAAATTGTATACTTACCAAGAGGGCAAATCTAATGCGTGAAGACAACCTTAAGTCAGCACTTAGGGCTTTGAGCTTTAAGATGGTTTTCTCCATAAATTTCTCTGGAGGAACAAACTTGACTGCAACAGCCGGGTTAGACCGACTGGCAGTCTGGGCCCTTACTTCAAGCTCTTTCAGTTGATTATCCAACCTCTGCCCAATTGTATTCAGCAATTTGCATAGTGACTCGTAGCTTTCTTCGTCTTCATTAGCTGGAAGTCAGATTGCAAATGATAATTTATGAATTTCGAACTTGAACTGGTACAAACACAAACAGGAGGATTGCTTTTGCTTACCGAGCAATATTCCGACACAGTCAATCATAATTTTAGGAGTCAACATTTGTAGTATATACAATTCACCAATAAAACGAACGTTGCCCAAACTCCTTCTTCTCGATGAGTTCCTAGAGATCAGAATATCAGACATTATTTTGTGTTTGATAAAATGGCATGACTTTGAAGAGACAACCCACTAACACCAAATGCTCACCGTTTCTCTTCCAACTCCAACTTGAGTTCTTCCTTGTTTCCCTCAGTAGATGCAATTTTCTCCTCCAGAGCCTTAATCTCTTCTTCGGCCGTGCTGCCCTTTTGAAACTCTTTTTGACATTGATCAAGTATATTTTTTCGGAATTTCTTCGCAGTCACTTGAGATTTGTCACATACTGCCTTTACCTACGGATAGAACATTATTGGTTAGTTGAATCAGGGAAAGAGGTGTTTCAGTCAGAACAAAAATGAATCCAAAATCATTGCTACTTCCAATTTGGTATTCAATCATATTTACCATCTTTGCATAAGCAGTCGAAAAACTTGGTTCATCAATGGCCTTCTCGAAAACTACATAAATTACGGCAGTGATCCTTTCATCCTTATCTTGAAGGTCAATATCTAAAAACTTTTGCAGCAACTTTTCAAAGTTTTCTGGAGTGAGTTTGTTCAATATCCCGCGAGTCTTCTTTACAATTTCCTACAACAACAAAAAACAAATAGTTCATTCCCTTAAACATGAAGGAGTTCAGAATATGAGAGACATTAAGAGAAATATATTGTTTTACCTCCTGAACAATTTCTTCTTCGTCTTTTTTCTCATTGCCGCCGCCGACTCTTTTAACATGTGTGGGTTTCCACGCATTTGGGTCTTTATTTAACAAGTCTTCTGGACGCCGTGTCGTTATAATTTTCGGGGGGACTTTAGCGGAAGGCGGTGGAGGCGGAACTCTCATGCCCATAATTCCCATAGAGGAAGGCATCATCCTATCATTATTTCTAAGCCGACCTCCAGGGTGCGGTCCCATACGATTGGGCATGAAATTAGGAGTAGGCGGACCTCGACTGAAGTTTTGATACATCGACGACTGCGATTTCGCGTTTGAATCTTTCATTACTTCAGGAGGTATTGAATTCATATCAGGCAGAGCGTCCTTGCTGGCTACACCTTTAATCCCGAGCAAAGTTTCACGATCGTAGCTAATTCGCTTCTTTTTCCCGTGATCCTCGGGTTCCTCAACTGTTCGTAATTAAGTCAAAATAAAATTAGTATATAAGCACATGCAAACGCTTACTACTTAAAACAACTCAAGTATTTGTTTGTATCGATGTAATTGCAGAAACCAATTTTGCTTCAACAAGTTCAAAACACAAAAGTCCCAAAATCACGCATTCAGCCACAAATAGAATATAAAGCTTACCGTCAATGATTTCACCATCCTCGACGCCTTCTGGCGTTACGTAGTCCACAAATTCATCATCTTCGTCGACAATTTGGTCGCCGTTCTGAAGAACTTCTGCGGTTATATGTTCAGTTTGCATAGTAGTAGAATCAGTCAGTTCTAGAGTCTCTTCTGTTATATTATTAGTAGTAACAGGAAGCTGCACATCAACTTCTTCGTTTTGGGCAGGGGTAGAGGCGACTGGAACTTCCAGTGGCGGCAAAACAACAGGAACAGCGGGATCAGAGCGAGGCTCTTTCGCAACAAGAGATTCTGGGAGTTGAGCATCCGGTTCTCTAATTTTATCTACAGCAATTGAAGGCTGAGTGGGCTCAGTCGGGGCAACAACACTCTCTGGAGTATCATCCGTGAGGTAACGGTCGAGGGAAACCGTGGAAATATCAGCAAGGGAACTCTCCTAGTTCAAAAATATATTTTTACCACCAAGTTCAAGTTTAAGCTAACCATTTATCATAAGTCAAAAAATATCAGGCCTCTCTGATGTAATGACTATTTAAAATGACCACTTACTTCCATAGTATTTACAGTCGTTTCCAAAGCGTTCTCTTCTTCCTCAATTTCCTCATTTGGTTGCTCTTCAACCGAGACAACCTCGTCGACTGGAGTTGCGGAAACAACAACAGTCTGAGCTGGAATGGGTGCCGAAACTTCCGGTTCCACTGCCGCTGCAGCTGCAGGAGTGGAAGATGTAGTGGGCACGGGAGTGGTTGTAGAATTATTGGGTGTAGGCGCTGGTACTTCGTTCAATGGCCGATCTAATAGTTCAAAGCAATTAAGAATTGAATTAAAACCAAAATGACTAGGACAACTGTGTACCCCTACCAGGCCTTTTGTTCCTGTGTTTTTTCTTATTCGCCATTTTAAATAAATAACTACACTTGTCACAACCGCACTTCAAAATATTTTATTCTTTGCGATACTCTTTTCTTTCGATGGATTGGGCATTCCTTTCCTTACAGTGCACTCCGACAAGATATTTATAGTAGTACGTGCTCCCCGGTTCTATTTTTAGTCTCAAAGTAGGATTTGACGGAATTTTCTTTCTTTTTTTTTTGCAAGGAACCAGCTTTATTCGAAGAACGATATTCCTTCTGCCTAAGATACTTCGAACATAAAGAAAACCCGGTTTTGGTCAAAACTCAAGTGCTGCCAGTGATTGCAAAGTGCACTATCACTAAACCCAATTATGGCGTTCCTTCCTCTCCGACTACGATTTTAAAGGACAGCATTATTTGCGTCTTGCACTCAACTTGTTGAATTGACCGACACGGACGTGTCTTCTGTGATTAACTGAATAGCCTGTAGAGAATGATAACCCCTCACCACAAACAGGCAAGAGCCAAGGCCCTGCCCAAACCAAGTTGCTTAGAATTCACTATTTGGATAAATTGTAACTAGGCTATCAATCTACCATACCGTCCCATATCTCCAATTAATTAACTGCTTGTAGCAATAGAATAGCATAGCCACTGGCTCCAGCTTTGCACTGAAAGCAACTAACACAACGCCTGGCGAAGGGATAAGTATTAATGTAGGTTACAATGTTACAAACAGATTTCAAAAGTTTAAAGGAAAAAAAACTTGCACTCGATATCATTAATTCATGGCATATAGGTTGAAATTTCAAGGTTGAAGGGCAAAGATTAGAGTTTACTATGAGCGCTACCGATGGCGATGTATTAGTCTACTGCATTTTTTCGAAAATCTTCCCAGCATTGGGTTCGGATTAAAATGAGTTGGAGGAG
>JAQGCM010001322.1:0-16002 GCA_034699705.1 Hymenaphorura dentifera | reverse complement strand
ACAGCCGCTTTTGGGAGTCCTTAGAATAAAAACAAAATTTGGTTTTGTCAAAATTCGCAAATTCTAATAGGGAGCGGATTTGTTACCTGTTGTGCCCGAAGTATAAATGTAGAATAATTTATCATGGAAAGTAATCGGAATTTTTGGCTTTGGTGTTTCGATAGATGCGTCTTTCAGCTCAAGTTCAAGATCTTTAGAATTTGGCAAGGGTTTTGCGTTTCCTTCACCGGAGCAGTAGAGACTAAGCCCACTGACATATTTCTCATTTAAGATTTCTTCCACGGCTTTTGGACAATTTGAAAACAAATCCATACGTTAATGCCGTCTTTTTTCAACAATGCAAATAATGCAATCAATTGCGGAAAAATGTTTGATTTTACCAGCAGTCAGTTCTTTGCCATAAATGATAGCTTTGCAATCAACTGCCTCCAACGAATGGTGCAGAGGGAGTAATCTCAAGTTGGTATTAATGAGAGCAGGTACAACTCCAATCTAAGAATATGATAAGCGATTAGTTGATTTTACTAAACTTTCATTGTTGACTTTCTGTAATGTATTTTCTGACCTTTGATAGTCCAACCCAGATGCAAATATATTCGACGCGATTCTCCATAAAGAGAGCAACTGCATCTCCTTTCTGTAGCCCCTTGGATGCGAAATAATTTGCAACTTTATTTGCAAGATCATTTACCTGAACGGAATTACATAATCAATTGTATTTTAAATTTGAAAATCAGTAAAAAAAAAATGTCATTTTGATTTGTTTATTGCACGTTTAATGCCACGTTAAATTGCACAATGTCAACTTTCAGCTAACCTGTTTGAAAGTCCATTGCTGGTCTTCAAAAATATAGCACACTTTGTCTGCATATTTCTTGGCGATACTATCGAAAATGGTTCCAACACTTTTTTGTTGCAACTGCACAATGGCTAGCATAAACGCAAACCTTACACCTCGTCCGAGTCCCCTAAAACAAAGATTGCATTCAATTTTACTCAAAAGTAATTTATAGGCAGAGTGCTGTCTTGTACTAAGAACTTACTGTAAATCTCTAGGCAAGGTCTTCCAAACAATATAAGCTAACTTGGGTTTAAAAATTGCAAACAATACTAAGGCCCCTACGGCTGCTTGAACTACCAGAGTTAACCCAGCTGTCCAAAAATGACCAGAAATTGAAATTGCACTTAAAATACCCATCTTGAAAGAAAACCTATTCGGTTCTTGGCCTAATTTGGTCTAAAGAAGACCAGAACGGGTGCGGATTTGACGCAGAGTGCCGTGAAATTTTAACTAATTTAGTCATACGATATTTCTTAAGTTTGGACTTATTTTTTCTTTACATAAGAAATTTAAAAACTTCTTGCCGTTTCACTTTAATTACGCGGAGGCTAGACCTCAGATTAGACAGAAAGAAAGAGAATCATTCACTTAGTGGTTGACGGTTGTTGCTTGACATGAATAATTCTATTTATGACAAGTTAACCATAAATTCACTTTAGAGTGCTATATTTGCTCCCTTGCAGCCCCAAGCTTCATGTACCGCTATGAAAAAGTTTGCCGTAAGGACTTTAGACTAGGTCAAAGGGTTAAAGGGTTAGGTCACCCAAAGTAACAACGGGATAAAGGGCTTCATTCATAGACTACAATCGTCAATCATTCCACAAAATTTCTAAATGCTGATTAACGATTCAAAGCAGGCAAGAGTAAATTTATTTGACAACGAGCCGAGCAATACGTACATATTTGCATACAATGCGCCAAGCACAAGCAAGAACGCCATAATTATTGCAAGCGTCATTGCTTGCACAGGTTTATTATCATTAAATGGAGAGTTTTGCTGCACAAGAATTGTATTGAACCAAACCTTGTCTAAAAAATTGAATGTTCGAATATTGATGGGAAACATTTAAATATTGAATTTATGTTCTGTTTAAATCGTAATCAAAATTATGAGTTGGAATCCATTAAAAGATGCAGCTCATTCTTCCCATTCCATAAGAAGTAATTGTAATTTGTGTGTAACTCCGCAGATGCTGTCAATAGAACTTGACCAATTGGTTTCACGCGCATTTTTGAGGGAAAAAAACATGCAATGTCAACACTTTAGCGTAAAATATTAAGAAAAAAATTGATTTTTTTTAATGCTCCCAACTTTTCTTTTGGTAAAATTGTAGTAAAATATTTTATTTATTACACATTAATTCGTCAAAGTGTAGAACACAAAACTTAAAGTTCTTGTCTTAAGAACTTGACTTCCCGTGACTCAACTTAGATACAAAAAACGTCAGTTTGTTAGCAAAAAGTTTCGACAAATTCTTAAAAAGATTCCCGTAGGAATGAACTCAAATCAAGCCTTGTTAGCTTGATTTGTGAAGCTAAATACAGGTTATCCTAGTCCTAGTGATTGAATCCTCGGAGACTGAGCTCAGGTAGGAGGATGAGATTCATGAGATGACGGATTGTTGGCCTGTAAATATAATTCAACGTTTTCAATATAAGTGTAATACATGTACGTACACGAAGCTTTGTACTAAACCTACAGCTGACGTACCTTCCGTGTGGACAATTCTGTGGGCAAAAGAAAAAAAATAATCTAAGATAAGTATCGGTATCGTTGCAAATGTTGCAAACTCTACATGTATTAATTTTGCAAGACTAACCCAAGGTTGTTCAATGTGACCCATATGTGTGACAATTTCATTCATTTCCTTCAAACTCAAACTTGTTCCAATCATAACCGATTTTCGGCAAGCACGTGAAGCAAACATTAGGCGGACTCTTGATGGACGGCAGAAATATTTTTCAGGAGCATCCTTCCAAAACAAAAAACAAAGATTCAAAAGTTATGGGTATCAATGCAAGACAATTTAAAAAATAGCAAGCCTACCTCCAACATGTAAATGAGTTCCTCCACGTCCTGTTTGCCGAACTCCCAATTTTTAGACCAAGGTATTTTTGACAAACTGACTCGGGTTGTTGGCTCAGCTAATCAAAACAAAGTGAGTTGAAGTTTTCCAGAACAAAACAAAACTAATATGTGCCTTTTGTCTTACCATCGACGTTTATATCAAATTGGAATCCATTTTTCTGAAAAACTTGCAAGTTTTCAATCAGAATATTTTCACTCACTGCCGTTAATTGCAAGGGAACTGAGCTATAAATACAAAACTATTAAGACAAATGCTCAAACAGGCATACAAATGAAGAACACTTACGCAATGAGTGGCTGAGATTGAAGAATTGTGGTGGCTTGAAGCATTTCGTAGTTGTATTTCTCGTCAGATGCATGCTGATCAACAATAAACAAATCTGACCCGTGCTTCACAATAATGAAGCCAAGATTAAATTGTCCGATGATCTTCATCTAAATCATTAAGACGACAATTTAAAATTGCCGTAAAGTTTTGCTAAAGTAATTTAAAGTTCCACCATTACACTGTAACTTACCTGGGAGAACATTTCTTTCTTCAATTCCTTCCTCAACTCTTCTTCAGCTGTCAAATTGTCATTCGATGAAATCTTGGCACGAAACTTCCTAACACGTTGCTCTTCATTACGGACAGCACGCTCATCTTTCTTCAATTGCTTC
Source organism: Hymenaphorura dentifera (assembly GCA_034699705.1). Classification (NCBI taxonomy): domain Eukaryota; kingdom Metazoa; phylum Arthropoda; class Collembola; order Poduromorpha; family Onychiuridae; genus Hymenaphorura; species Hymenaphorura dentifera. The sequence goes on along the minus strand of JAQGCM010001322.1, from coordinate 12,412 downwards.
GCCCGTAATTTCACTGCATTCCAGTCCACTTTAATAGAAACAGATTTCGGGAGTGGATGTTCGGAGACATTATTCTGATGGTAAGTTTCGTCCAGCAAATCCAACTCATCATCGTATATTACTACTGCATTTGACATTTCAGAACTTTGAGAGCAGTCGAAAGTCATGGAATTATGTGTGTCAAAACAAGAGTCGCTCTCAGTTTGTGAATACTCTTCCGGAGCAACATCTTCATCAGACTCGGTCCTAGAATTTCTGCTCTCGCTGCTTGAGGTCATCCCGATGTTGTCCTCGACTATTTCACAGTCTTCGTGTTCGTCAGAAGCATTTATGGTACTTTGAGTTGTCCTTTCCGAAATTATTGTAACATCATCGCCCTCGGGGTCGCTTAATTCGATTGAATCGACATAATTGAATTTAACTGCACCCGTTTTTACAAAATCCATCAGTCTTGGCTCTAGAAATACAAATTTCAAGGATTACAGTCAACGATTGATACCGATTCAAACTTAGGTATACATTGGAAAGTCGAAAGGCAATGCTTACGCTTAGAAACACTGGCTATATTCGATATTTGCCGTGGTCGCTTGAAAGGTTGTAAACCTGGACTTCCAGACAAGATGGGTGAATCATTATTGGCAACATTTCCACCACTAAGAGAATAACGCTGAAATACTGAATGAATTTTACGTCGTTTGCTTTCTGGTGTGGACTTTCCAGTAGACAACTGGGGCGAAAATGTTTCTGTATCGCTTGACGTAAATGATGAAAGGCGTTCTGTTGGAAAAGCTGTCTTTTGTTGTACTTGGCTCTCATCTTGACTAGACGAATTACTGCAGTTAGGGTGAAATTCTTCCGCGTCGGCGGTACTACTTTGAGAAATCATGGTTTGTGGAAGTTGTGATTGAATTGATGTGTCAAAAGATGAACAGGCTGTAGTGAAAATGGATTGTAGTGAAGTCTGAAATATAGAAATATTAAAACATCACAGACCTGCGTTTTTTTCGATTTAGGTTAAGACACGTGAACCAACAGAAACAAACAACAGTGGGTTGGACAAATTTCAGTGCGAAGGAAATATAATTCTTGCCTTTAAAATAGCGAGCACACATTTCTGATTTTGCATGTAGATCGTCCTTTTGTCTGGTGTCAAATTAACGTCGATATTGTCTTGTCTGGTTTTTATATTCAGACAAACAAATGGGTACTGATTTCGTCCATAGTTGTGAAAAACTTCATTCACAACTCTAGAAATCTAGTAAGCACGTTAAGATTAGTCGACCCATTTGTGATAACTTCGTCGGTCATTTTTACCTTTGTTGAATCACACGGTCGCGAGTTCACAAAGAAAAACTGCCTGTCACCCGCAGAGCGTCCACAATTAGGTTTAGAAATTAGACCCTCCAGAGTAAAACTCATTTCACTCAGAGACTTCTCCGTTATATTATATTCATCTAAGATACTTTGATCAACGTTTTCAGAGTGAACGATATCCAAGAGGTTGGACACCTTAAAAATTAAATTCAAGCTTGTTAGTTTCTTGTTGCAAAGTTCAAAGATAAATGGCACAAGACCGCATTCCCACCTGTTTGCTTCCAAACAGACTAATAATCCGTTCTCGCAAGGTTTGCTGAGCAGGTACAAAAATAACTTTACTTTGTGAACCTTGGCCAACCTGGTTAGTACAGGAAATCCTGTATTCAATTTGGACAAAATAATGAAATTTGAATTTTAAAAGTAAAAGTAATGTGATTGTTACGTACCTTACGTTTAGGTTTTGCAAACAGTAGCCGAACAATACGTTTACCATTTTGTGATATTCGCGTTTCAAATTCTTGAGAAATTCTTTATGCCGTACAGGCAAAGGTGAGAAAAGATCTTTCAGAACAACAGTTGTTCCGCACTGAAAACACACTGATTTTTCAATCTCCATTTTAACTCATTGAAAATTTAACCACAATATTATTATATTTCAGCATTACCGCTCTGGCGCAAGCCGATTTCGAGGTGTATTTTCCGGCAGAATCATATTCGATTTGGAAACCCTGCCTCGAATCTTTCGTTTTTGTAACGACGGATAACTTTGCCAACGAACACAGCGAACTGATAGCTTCTCCGCGGAATCCGAACGTTCCTATTGAACTGAGGTCGTCGAAATCAGTCAGCTTCGAAGTGTGATGTTTCAAGGCTTAATATAAAAAACATGACACCAACATTACATTCTTGTGTTGACAATATTGATAAATCAAAATGCGAGGTGCTTTTGAGAAAATTCGACAGTTGAAAAAGCAAAAATACCTAAACCCTCAAAATTGCTTTCATCAATGCCAACTCCGTTATCGATAACTTCAATCGATTTGCTGCCATGTTCCACAAGTCGAATTTCAACTGAAGTCGATCCAGCGTCTATACTATTTTCAACCAGTTCCTTGACTGCCGTGCTCAATGTAACAATGACCTGAAAAAATGCAATGAATAATTTGTGAAATCACTGAATGTTCACTCAAACTTGTGTTGGCGATATATCTACTTTTTTTAGCTATTTTTCACTATCGAAAGTGCACGTTAGGAACTTAGAGAAATAAGCGCTTGATAGATATCAGGCGCCTGTTTCTCTAAGGTTAAGAAGGTCGAAACGTTGGGTATGCTTAGTATTACCTGTCCAGAGCAAATACGATGAACGATACTTTTCTCAATGAATTTAATTTCATTTGAACTCCTCGCCTTCGATGTATTGGTGTCATTCTCATGAATTAGTTTTTTCATTTTCTGGCTAAGGATTCGATTGTCTTCAATATTAGTCACGTCGTCCTTGTAACAGTCACTTTCATCAGTGCTTTTGCCTGGCTTGACAAGATCTGGAAAAAGAGTTACAGTCTGTAACTTACAGACACATACAGATACAGACAGTCATAACATGTAGTTGTCTGTAGAACTAGAATGTCTAGTAACACAACAATAAAAATTAACTAATCCAGTTGATTACCCACCTGATAAAGACTTCACCAAGTGATTATATTTTCAATTGTTGCGAAAAAATTTAAAAATTACAGAACTCACAACACACTGCTGGAAAAACTGGAACTCTAAACTTCTTTGTTGTCAATCCATGTGTGCCATGCACACTGACTGACTGACAGGAAAATGAAAAGTGAGCTGCGACTACGCGGCATTCGCTTTGAAGCATGAAAGTAATTTGCGCTCTGCTTGTATTTTTCAATGCCAACAAGATGTTTTGTACCAAAATATTTTTATTATTTCTTTCCAATTGCAGAAGTTCATTCAGTTAAAAAAAACTACTGCATAAAGTTTATTGATACAGATATTGCAATTTATTTAAGAAAATATATTCAATGAAATCTGGCTAGGAATTTCCTGATTTGGTGTTTCTGGGTGATATAAAGGCATAAAAAGTATCACTCGTGGCTGGGTAAACTGGCAGATTTTGGTTCTTTGAACTTTGCAAATTGCAAATGCTTTTGTTGTTAGGATCGTGTATCGCACTTTCGCATTGAGCTACTAATTGATCAATGAATGAAATTATATCAGATCTCATGCAAACGACAAACCTTGCAATTCAATTCTTGTAAACAATAATAAAAAACTGGACATTTTCTCATCATCCCATTTGGAAAAAAATACATTTAAACGTAAAACTAAGACTTTAAGTAAAATGTAAACAAAAATATACGTCGCCGCAAGGCTACTGTCGAAATGGTATGCTGAAAAGAACCGAATTCAGAGAATTGTCATTCAACATTAGGATTCGATTTGACCAATGTATTCGGTTGACAACCTCACGTGAATCTTATCAATGCTTGAAACACTTTCTCTCAAAATTTTCACTGATTAGCAGTTGGGTTAAATGTATTCCGGACATTTACGACGATGCATTCCTACCTCCATACTTTTAACAACGAAAAGCTTCAGAATAGCACAAATGTCATTCTTGAGCTCTAACAGCAATGCAAGTGATGGTGGTCAAACTAACAGAGAACATTTGAAAGTCACTGCAGAACAAGACAGACAAAATGACACACATGCGGTCAAAGTGACTCAAATCGAAGATCTATCGCCAACTGTGAAGAAAATCGTCGTTTCAACTGACCTAAAACCGGTGCCTTTCCACTTCAAAGCCGGACAATGGTAAACCAGAAAAAAATAGTCAAGATTTGCAAGATTTTCTTTATTGAAATAAATAGTTCATTTTATTAAGTTTCTGTCAGTCAAAGTGTTGAGCAAATGGTTACATTACATTCTTTGTATTTTACTAAATTTTAAAGTCTATCTTTTCCAATTACAGGGTCGACTTTTTCATACCAAACGTGGACGTTGTTGGTGGGTTTTCCATGACCTCAAGTCCACAACTCTTGAGAGAAACTGGAAATCTTGAGTTGGCTGTCAAATATTCAACCCATCCTCCTGCACACTGGGTTCACACCAGGGTCTGTTCAATTGATGAATTTGTACCTGAAAATCCTATTTCTCTCTAGAATCTAGAAACATCAACACAGCCGAGCCCCTGCATTTGTATTTTCAGTGCCAAATCGGATCCCAAGTTTCGATTCGAGTCGGCGGAAATTTCTTTCTTGACGAGGAAGTACTAGCGGCTCGTACCAGCGACCAGTACATTCTTCTAATTGCCGGGGGAGTTGGAATCAACCCTTTATGCTCAATTGTGAATGCAATCGCAGACTCAGGGAAAGATGTTGACTACCAAGCCGCGTCAAAATTTCGACTTCGGACCACGTTGATGTTCAGCGCAAAAACCGGACCAGAGCTTCTATTTCGTGTGAGTACCTGACTTGGTCTTCATACATGCTTAAGTAAAAGAGAAAAGGTGGTGTGATAATTAACTTGCGAAATAATTAAGCACAATACAATTAATTATACTTTTGCCATTCTAGGAAAAATTCCAAGAGTTGGCCGCACGGGAACCAAATTTTAAAACACATTTCTTCCTAACTGGGGAAGGGAACGGGATCAACGACAGCGCAAGTACATCAGCAGGTAAATATCACAATATTTAGACCTATACTTTCCCACTGAATAAACTGAACAGATGAGGGTAATTCTAAACCAAAGTTGAAAAGGGAGAACTCAATTTTTTTTTACAGAAGGACGAATTGAACTGGAAAGGATCACGGAAGTACTCAAAAATAACTTTGAGTTAATTCCTCAAGATTTCAAAAAAGTTCAAGTGTACATGTGTGGGCCACCTCCAATGCTTCAAGACTTTAGAAAAACTTTAGCATCACTGGGGATAGTTAAATTATTCTATGAGCAATGGTGGATTACTCCAGAGACTTAAATGAAGGCAGCAATAATTTATTGCAGAAATTGGAAAAGAAGGCCGCATCATGAAAAATCTGATCACATCTGATGTGATAAGGGCAAGACTCTGAAACTCTTTAGCTGCGCGCTGCGGTGTGTCATTTTATTTATTGCTAAACTGAGCTACGCGTCAAGGGAGCTTGAGCTGGAGTTGTGCACGGGGTTATAGAGGGTTGCGCGGCGCGGTTCAACTAGTGCAAATTGAAGGTGTATGTATGCAACATTTAGATTTTAAATGCGGTTTTGTTTAGGTTAACGTCATACCATTAAAGCATGAGAATCAGTCTTGAGACTTGAAATTGAAGTTCTGGACTCTGCACGGGCAAGAAATTGCGAATTTCTGATTCTGAATGTTGAGCGGATGTGATTCTCTTTTCTAAAATAAAAATCCCTCGCCACATAATTCCCACGCTTCATGTTCTTTGACTGTTTTTCAAATCTTCAAAGTTCCCAACACTCATTTCTTTTGCAATTTTGAATTTTCAAACTTGAAAACCTTTGAATGCCATTCGTGATTTCTTTGGTTCGCAGCATTTTCACACTTCATTTCTTTTCTGTGTTCTTATTTCTTTCTTTATTCACTTGTGTGAGCGCAGCCCTTTCAAAAATAAAACACACCAGGATTAGATATAAGCCATTAATAGAGAGCATGTGTAACTATTATACATTGTACAAGCTTGTTTATTGAAACCTCAGAAATAAACAATGGTTAGAAGGGTAAATATTCTTAATGTTCTTTTTCTTTAATCCTGACTATGTTAAGAACTATGAACAAACTATAAACCTTTAAGAGCGAGAACGCGAATAGCGACGACGACGGTAGTAAGGAGATGGAGAGCGTCTGTATCCACGATAGTCATCTCGACGGCGTCTCGGCTTTCCATCCATACTGTGAACAAAGAACAAGTTTGTAACAATCCTTATGTCTTTGAAGGGATTTTTAGCTGCATTCAAAACATCTAACGATCTAACGCTGTTGTTCAAAGTACGACATTCAAGTGCTGAAACCTTAGAGTATCAAGCGCCCGCGATGACTAGCAAGCGCTTTAACCTCTTTGGCTGAAACAATACTTACGTCGGCTTGCCCATGTAGATTCCAGGAGTAGGCGTGTGTGCCCTCTGGGTTATAGAGAAGTCCACTCTGATTCGGCGGTTGTCAATTTCAATTCCGTTACAGCTGTCCTTCGCGGCTTTTGCATCTTCCATGCTCTCGTAATATATAAATGCAAATCCACGAGAACGACCAGTCTGAACAAAGTAGAATATATTAGCTCACTGAGAAAATCTAATGTGCCCCTCTCGCTTGAAGCTGCTAAAGCCAGAACTTGTTAGTTGACGAGAACTGTTACGAGTTCGATTTTAAACATATTCTGCGCTACGCCACTTAGTCTAGTCCTCGACAACAAAAGTAAAAGCTAGTGAAGTACATTGAGTTAACCAGTTCAGCTTACGACTGAATTTACTTACCTGTGCGTCAATAACAACAGTGCATTCCTCAATCGGACCATACCGAGAGAACACTTCACGCAAGTCACGCTCAGTTGTTCTGAGACTGAGACCAAATACCCCCAAACACTTGTTTGGACCTGGATTGTCCTGCAAAAAACGGGATGATCCTCTTATATTTTCGGATCTTGGCGGATGTCTACTATGTCCTTGGTAAGAAGAAGGGGGAGGACTAACCCTGTTGGTTGTGTGGCGTCTCCTCGAGGACATTGGGCTCCTCGAGTGACTCCTTCCCCTGAAAGTCGATCAAATGATAAATGAAAATAAGTTTAGACTTTACGGAAAACCGAAGACATGTTTCGAAGTCTAGCTGTCTAGAGCAGTGGACATCAAATCAAAATCCCAAAGTTTCTGAGACCGTGAAGACTTAAAATGGTTGATCTGAATCCGATCCGGAAGGAAATACGAAAGGAACAAAGTTCCTATTCAACTCCCATTTGGTTTGACGTGGCAGACATGCACGGATAAATCAACGAAACGAAATCCGGCAGTAAATCGTTAAAAAGTAGAATTATTCAATAAAATACAAAAGAGTGTTGTAAGAGCCTAACCTTGATCTCGAGCGAGACCTGTATCCCCCACCACCACCTCTTCCTCCACCTCCCCCTCCTCCACTCCTGCCGCCATCGGCACCACCACGATAAGTTTTTCTTGATCTGGAACGACTTCTTGATCGACTAAAAGAGCGCCGACGGCTTCCACCAGAATGCGACCTTTCGCGATGATGAGGTGGACTTCCGTTCATTTTTCACAATTTCTGTAATGACAAATAATAATACGATTAGGGTTAGTTGGGTTAGCAAATTAGCTTCTCAGCAGTCGGTAGTCAACCACTCTCTTGAACCAAACTTTCATTGTATAAGCATTTGGAACTTGAAATTAAATTTTATTTCGAGTTTCTCTGATAGCACATACACAATAGAAATATCCAGTTGTCGGTTCTCAAATCAAACTGACAATAGCAAACAATAGGTATTCTATTACAATCAAATAGCATTCAGTAATAATTACAAAGAATATTAACCCATTTCAACCGCTATTAACGTCGGTGTCGGACGAGACGAACAAAGCAACCTACATGGCCTACCTACTTTTATGAATGCTTTAGTAACATTCCTGCACAAAAAGCAACTAATATAATTCCAGCGTCCAGACAATTTTTAAGATGTTCATCCACCCCCTACCCACCCAAGCAGTTTTTAATCAGTGTCCAGCCCCAAATGGCCTAAATATCAATCGAAGATCAAGAAGCTTTCCTTGTTAAAGTTACAAGTTTAGCCCGCTCTCGGCCGGCCGGATTGGATAACAATAAATTCCAACATTTTGCAAAATTAGTATTCCCAATTCAACTTACCAAATTCGAGTAAATTCCAAAAGCTAGAAGCCAACCAAAACTGATGAGTGCGAAGGCACGGAAGACTTTTCGTAGAATTATTACAGAATTTGTGGAATTTCTTTTTCTTCCTTGTTCTTGTTCTTTTTCTTGAGTTGTTGAAGCGAAGCGTCTCATCGGACTGTGGAGTCTGTGTGGTGTGGAGAGTGAGACAGAGACGCAAAAGTGAAAAAAAAAGTAGACGCGAACCTAACCCCTTTGCATTATTTGCTGGGGTGGCCGTGCTGTGTTGTGTGATTTTTTTGTTGTTGAAAGTTCAGGTTAGGAAAGCGAGCTTGCCACGAACCTCCGTTTATTTTTAACGCTTTGCCATGCCTAGAAACGTGATGAGTTTTTGGGCAAAGTTAAACGACGGAGTGTTGCTCCCTGGCAAAATAGCGTCAAATTTAAAAATGAGCAAAATCCGGGCATCGGGCCTTGCAGTGGCGGCGGTGGCGGGTGGCAACGAAATGAGAATTCGTTTTGTACATTCGATTTTGGTTTGGTGCCAGGGCAGATGTCATGAAAATGAATAGAGTCGCACACCGCATGTTTCATTAATTTTTTACGCAATAATGTAATCTTATTTGCAGTTTGCATGATTTCGTTCGTTAAAATATTTGTTTGTTTGTTTTTAAACAAATACTGGCACATTGGAAATTGTGAATGTGCTTTTCAAAAACTGATTAACTCTGAGAAAATTCTAATTTGGTAACAAAAAGTTCTGGTTGGTCGTGATTTCTTGGCTTGCTTTTTTGAGCCGTATTGAACTTACTTCAACGTAGAACTTGAACTAGAATCCTTCGAAGTTATTCTAATCCTTACCAAAAAAATTTGAATGCTTTTGTGAAAATCCCTGAAAGAACATGCATACGAGGAATTGTAGACAAGACACGTCACGTATTTTGAAAAATTAAGTAGTTTTGAAAACTTTGGTAGTTTTTTCTTGCGTACCAATGCCATTCTGAAAAAAAGATATTCCAAAAAAAAAGAAACGTAATGCTGAACAAAAGTTAGCACGGTTTTTTGGACATATTAGGAACGATTGAGACAAACATGTGTGCATCTAAATTGGATTCGTTGTGGCTGTGGCTGTGGTGTTATTTTTAGATTTTACTTGACTCCTGTCGTCCTGTCCTGCCAATCGTTGCATGAGGTGTACTTTCATTGATGAGCATACCGTTTACTAATTACTAGCAGCAAAAAATTTTATTGTTGAATTTTGAGAATGGGAATGGAGAATGCTATTGTGATTTGTGATGTCAAACCGTTCATATTTTATGAGATGTTTTGGTCTGCACTCTGCAGTGTTTGTTGGTGGTTGCGTCGCGTGCCTATCGTGGTCCATGCCACGGTGGTATCCCGAAATGTCAAATTGGCAAAGATAAAGCCGTAGTCATATCCACGCATGAAATCTCTTCCCATCACCCATGCTTTCCTCCCGGAACAAAATTTCCAGTCCCAGACTCCGGGCAGACCTTAAAAGACCGAAGACCCGGGTCTTCACACATTAGTTGTAAATCGTCTTTCCGGTCAACAACGTGACTGCTGGATTTCTGGAAATATATGTATATCATAAAAAAATTAAATGCGATTGTTGTATGATTGAATTTGATGGTTACAAATTTGTGTGAGCACAAGTTCTTCACCCAAGTTAATTGCAAATTGGTTCAGCAAGACATTGCTGACGTTTAAGTGCAGTTTGCAAAAATTAGAACAATATTTGCTGAAATGAAGTTCGTGAACTTTGGAACTATATTCAGTCTTCAGTCTTCATAAAATTTATTGGGAAAAATGTGATCGTTACGAAGATTGGACTTTCGTTGTTTCCCTCCACTACTATGAAGTAGCTTGATTTTGAGTACAACAAATCGAATTAATTTTTTTTTGTGAAAGTGAGATTAGCCAGCCGTCAAAATGGCGAAACAAGCATTCGTGAAAATGACCCAGGAACTGTGGCTCCTCAGCATTGACAGAAGGTTTGTCTAAACTGTAAAATTCTTTGATTGAAATATAGCAGGTTAAGAGGTAAGTGAACGTTTTTAGTTCAAATATTACAATATCGGTATAGTCATGCTAAAATAACTTTTTCGTGACATTCATAGTGCGGAACAGAACCTTTTTTGCAAAAAACATTTGCAAAAAACGCAACTATCCAAATTATATTTTACATTTCGTTAAAGTTCTTAAAACACTTAAGTTTACGTGATGTGCTGTTCGTTCCTAAAATGATCTTTTGTGCCGCATCGGTGCATTAATACCTCCTACAAAATTCAAAGTACAAGTTAATTTCTGTGGGACCACAGTTGATTCTTTACCTAAGAACAAAAAAATCGAAACCCAATTTCGGAATCCTCGTTTCTCAGATCTGATCTGACTTCAAAATTCCTATTTTTTGAAATACAGGCTGCATCATTTTTGAAGTGAAATCTGAGAAATGTTTAGTGCTTTAAAAAATAAGATTTGAATTCATCGAAAATTATCGTGTGAAACGCCAATGGAAAATTGAATTAAACGCTTTGTTATAATAACATTATTCTCAGGTGGTATGAACTTGAACTCAAAAACTTGTATGATTCTAACTTTAACCCCCCAGAAGTCGTCCAATCTCCTTCAAAACTTGGTTCAAAACAAAATTTGTGAGGATTCTGTTGCATAATTAATTATAATGAATACACCGTTTGAATTCAAATTTTTGAAGTTTTTATATAGCTTGAGATTGTCAAACTTAAAGACATTAGAAGTTACGTGCTAAAACTTAGTTGGAAATAAATGCAAACAATCGGCTAGTATTTTCATTGTTTGTTTTGTAGTGTACCAAAGGCAGGATCGCTTTATTCCTATCCGATTCCGAATCCATAAAAGTTTAGACGAATTTGAAACTGATTATTCATCCCTCGTCCTTGACTATTCTAAATCAGCTCCAATAAACTTAAAGATACGGATGAGAATAAAATAAATTATGCAGGAGAATTTTTATGGAAACCTTGCACTTGGAAAAGTAAAATTGAATGTCCTAAGGCTGCCGCTGCCAATTCTGAATTGCGTAAACTTTCTCCAAGGCTTTCTCTTGGCTAACTAAATATGCTTGAGAAATCCAAGTGTTTTTCGGTTTCTTTGCTGCTTGGTTCGTTTGCTCAAAATGAAATGCACGTGCATCTAGTGTGTATCTGGTCGGAGAAAGGATTCAGGGCCTTCGAATTTGTTCTCTACAAAAGAATGACAATATTTTCTCAAGATAGTTGAATTTCAAAGGAAGGCGGACTCATCCCAATTTTACTACCTTTACTAGTTTCTCAGAAGATCCCCGAACCTACTTAAATTTCATCTCTGCTCAGTTTGATTAAGTTTCTCCCAGGAGTTGGTAGAAGAGAAAGTGAAGGTGAACAGGTTTCCTTTTACTTCTGCTCCATATTATATTCTCCAAGTCCAAGTCTGTAATCCAATATCCTTATGATTAAACTTTATTCTCATTTGCTTGTCGGTACAGTTCAGATCTACCTCCTACTTTGTACTGGATAATAATGTAGTTAGGCATAGGCAAAATACTAAGGCTCCAGGGTATCCTACGCCTGCTTGCTGGTCCAGTGAAAGGAATATTTGTTACTTTCCTTCTAATGAGAAATTCTCTTAGAAATAAATTAAATCCTCTCTTGTATGTTTTCCAAGAACAATACTTCCTCATTATCCTCATTAAAACAAAGCTAAGCTCACAGTATATTTAGAGCCGGATGTCCACGGTTAATTATGTACACCGGGGCAGATGGCCCACGAATTACTTTTGTGGCCATTTTGCCACGCCATTCTTCAAGGATACTGGGGTTTGATGTTGAAGGTTGGTCGGCGGACAACAAATTCATAAAGACAAGTTTATGTTTTTAGTTTATGTTACCCAAAAATTGGAAAGTTCTTAACATAACATGAGAAAATAATTCTATTTCCAACATTTCAGTAAATTATTCTAAATTACTCGAAACGGCAGATTCTTTAATTAGGATTCAGTTCTCAAAGTATTTGTTTTCGGTGAATTCTCGAGAAGTTTTAGCATAACATGATATTCTAGACAAAAGTTGGATTTTGTTTTCTCTTTTGTTTTGTCTTTCTACTCGGTCCTACAATAATGTATACTAGCAGTGGGACCCGTGCTACGCACGGGTTTCTTTTTTGTTAAGCCCGTGGAATTTTTGAGTTTGGACATGC
>JAQGCM010001321.1:0-16002 GCA_034699705.1 Hymenaphorura dentifera | reverse complement strand
AATCAATGACAGACAGGGGAGATGGTCGACTATCCTTCTCTATCTGGCCGAAGGTCATAGATTTTTCTTTTCTATGAACGAAAGGACTGGTTTACCCCCCCACCCCCCCCCCCCCCGGAGTTCTTTAAACACTAAGGACATAACGAAAAAAAATAATTTCATTTTGAATGCAATTCCGACAGGTTCATATTCTTAACTATGTAGCACGCCATAAAGCAAATCGATCTTGATAGCATTAACTATTGGAAGTTAAATATAAAAAAAATTGTACGGCTGTGGAAGTCATCCCCATTTATCTGCTACGATTTGTCGACAGGCTTACGATGGCATTATCTAATATATTTAGTTCGAAAAATCGGCTTACTCTAGAAACTCATACTCATTTTGTCAGTAGCGGAAAAAGTAAAGTAATATTTGGAAGATATTTTTGAATCCTTTAGGTACATTCAAGATTATGTTGAAAATGTTTATCACTGTTATTATAAAAACTTCTTTTCAACTAGCCCATTCATTCAACGACGTCTTCACATAAATCTTGATTAACGACTGACTGAGATGACAACATAAGCCTCCAATGGTTCTCCAATTCCCTATTCACGGCAGCTTTCCCAAGCGACTTTCACCGCCGACTTTTACCTTGGAGAATGCTCTAAGGAAAAACTCTAAAGGTGTAATCATATATCCTATCATCATTGCTCATCTCATCAATGGTAACTTTCTTTCGGGTTTTTTGAGTGATCACAAAAGACCGATTTTACTTTGGTGTGTACATTACTACGATGGATGATTCTAGAAAACTGAATAATGTTTACAAGCTATAATAAGCTCTGATTGGTCTGGATTTCAGATATTCATTGCAAGTTCAATACGTTAATGCTGTACATATCCAGTTTACTGAATCAGACAGAATGTTACGAATAAATACAATTTCTTTAAGCTAGCTAATCCGATTTGTTAAATTCGAAACTTGTCTTCACAATTAACCATACAAGAATATTGAAATCTCTGACTGAGTGTAACTGTGAATTACACTAACAAATTTGGACTTTACTATGGCATCAGACCAGCAAGTGCAAAAAGAAAGACAAGAATGGAAATTCTACCAAGCACTTTTTGACAGACTACGTCTTAGGACGACCAAGACTTCATTGAAATAAAATTGAAGTGTTGATAGCATTCTTCATGGGGCTCTGGCTCTGTGAAGTTTAGTGGACCGCTCTTTGAGATTGGTACTTGGTACTGCTGATTTATTATTTATAACTCAATCAGCCTTGCCCCATTCAATCATTGAATTGAGACAGGTTTCAAAGACGAACAACTACTTGATGTATTCCACACAGTTGCGATGTCTCCATTGACGCTTTGGGGACTTTTTGGTGGAAGAGGAAAGACTTGGTCAATTTGATCACAGGTTTCAAGCGTTCTACGTATTAGTCCAATCCTTTTGATTCATCTTAAGAATTTTAGAATGTTCATCACCTTTTATTTGAAGACATAACTGCCAAATTTATTTGACTTCAGATAGGTTTGAGATGTGTCTTTCACTTTGCATAGAAAGTAGGACCCAACTTTCATCGTGAGATATCAAAAACTTTATGCTTTTGGTATCATGCAAACGCATCAAAGTTGCAAATGGCTTTGCTTGTTTATTTTAGTGTAAGAATCTCACAAACGTATTTGTTTTGAACTGATGATTTGATGACGACGAAGGCGACAGCCTTTCACTGAAACTGTGCAAATAGTCTGGAAGCATCGAAACAATGCCCTCCCCTCGAGGGAATCCTTGAAGATTTTGTCCAAGCAAATAGAAGTGTTTTGGAAAAGACAAAAGAAAGTCAACAAACACAGTAAACATCTTTAGCTGTCCTCCACTTAGCCCGAACTATTTTGGACTTTATTTTTGACACTTGCAACTGGAATTTTTGACAAAGGTGATGAAGGATGAATTTAGAAGCCAGTGTATGAAACTGGCTTGATTAATACAAAGTTCGTTTATAAATGAATTTTCTTCCTACAGAACCCCTCACCCCCCGAATTTAACTTCTGGGGAAAGTCTGGGCCTTAAGCCGTCTTAAAACGGCGTGTATGACCCGGTTCGAGTCGTGTTTACTTTTACACTTTGTCTGAAAGCTCTTTCTTAGCCAAGCAGGCGAATAAATGTGTATGTACACTGTGCAGCAAGGGGTGTCACTTTCATTCCAACCCTTTCACGAATTTTGAAAGTCACTTTCAGTAATTACCAACTGTCAAAGCGCACTTAAATCCTAGTCAAACATTTCGCTAGACTGCTTGCTTGAGACTTCAGTCTTCAGTTTCTTCAGCCTTCAGCCTTTCAGCCAGCTCAGCCTGCTCAGCCTAAGAAAATGTCATTCTACAACAAACTTGCTATGATCTCGATTCAACTTTTTACATTTTATTCCTATTGATTAATTTCATGGGTTCTTAAACATCTCAAACTCCTTTTCTCTGCAAAACAAACTTGTGAGTTAAAGGAGCTCTAAGAAAATTATTCGGGCACAAAAAACTTTTGAATTCTGCGTAAAAATTTAGTCGATGTGTCGTACCATGAAACTGTAGAGAGTTACACGCTTAGGCTAACACACAACAAACAATGTGTCAATGTCAATGTCAATCTAGTCGGAGCGGAGTAGGCGGCTGAAGTGAATTATTTACGATCGAATTGATCTCACTCTCTTACATGGAATTTCAATTCAATTCTTCTCAATTCCTGACACTAACAGAAGGACAAATTTTTGGCAGGATTTATTTTGAATAAAACGAAATACTACAAGAACAGAACTACTGAGTTTTATTTCTCGTCTTTCACTTAACTTTTCATGATCACATTGTGGCTTCCTCCCACTTAGAAAAACCTGCTTTGCCTGTTGTCTTTGATGCCCATCTATCATCATGTATGTTTTTTAAAAAAAATGGTGGGCAAATTTGAGTTAAGATCAACTTTGTCGTGTCCTCATATTGTGAAATTGAACTCAGCAGAAGACCCAAATCATATTTGAAGCAATACACGGCCAAAAACTTTGCCGTACAAGCTCAGATTACCTTCTTTTCAAAAATGAAAAATATTTGACAAATTTATTTTGCATATTAAATTTCCAAGTGAACATCAACAAGTCTTACGCCTGATAAAGTTTAGGCCTAACTTTAAATTGAGTTCTGACAAACTACTACTTTGAGTTTCTAATTCAAACCAGGTAGCGGGTTTAATAATATATTTTCCAATCTCGTTCGTAAAAATAAAGCCCCAGGTGTGCAAACACTGGAAAGAATTGAAGGGATCAAGTAGTGAGCCTATGTATTGCTATTGGATTCTTATGCTTATAGACGTGGCTTTGTTTTCCAAATACTTGGGGAAAACAAGCAGAAGATACTATTTCGTTCAATTCTTTGCTCGGAAATCGCTCGGAGCGAGTTGACCTCTTCTATCGTTTCTTCTAAATAAACAGGATGATTTGGTTTACTGAGGTTAATAATACTGCTGATAGAGTGTTAGAGCCAAACCCACCATTGATGGGGCTAGTGAGAAATGTTTGCAATTTTATGAGCTCATTTTGATGGTTTGAACAAACTACGATGCTGCTCAGGTATTGCCAGGGGAAATTTATTTGTTTTTGTCGAAATGAGAATGCGCTGCTACCAATCGTCTGTGGCCAGCGAGAGGTTAAAAATCATAATATGTTCTTTGCGCCTTGTCCCTTATTTCAGCGTTGAATGAAAATGGAACATGGGAAAAAGTAAGACGATAGGTAAACCTTTATGCATTTCTACGCCAGCCACATCATTGAAGAAGTGAGAGTTGTCCAAAAAAAAACTTCCAGGTTCAAAAAAGATGTCTATAGGCTTATTTGTGTACAGGAATTATTGAAAAACTTTGCACTCGCAAATAGATCATTTCAAACCAGACAGAACTACGTAAGGAAGTCGCCAGATTTTGAGTTCTATTACAACGTTAATTTTAAGTATTTTTTTACCACTCGCATACGAACATGATGTATATAAATGGAAAATTAAAAAATGGCTACTAAAAATACGGCTTTATATCTTTTTAAATCGCAACGTATGGTTTAGTATCACTCAACTCAATATTTAACTTTAGAATATTTAGTGTATTTAAACACGTTAAAATAATGCAATCAGCGACCGCACGCTTAGCGCTTGGTTAGTGTTGAATGTTGAATTACAAATACATTGTACATTATAACACCACTTAACATTGTACATTTATTGCCTTCTTTGCGATAATTGATTGTTTTAGTTTTAGTTAGCTCGTGACACTGCTAACATTTGAGATGATTAGTCGAAGATTTTATGACATCCATTGCGTTCCTAAACTACTTCTTAGTAGTCCCAGAACCTTCATCCTTTAGAGTTTTCATTACAAGGCAAAATTGACTTTCACGTTCCAATTTAGACATGTTTTCCTTGAAATGGAAATCGTAAAGCTTATTTACTTTCCAAGTAAACGAGGGGATCTTCTGAGAATCCACTCAGATCATTGGTTTCTATTTTCAAAGTAAGAAAGGAAAGTAAGTCGTCAGAAAGGTTATTCGACGAAATCTTGGAGGAATCAATCATTGGATGTTCTCCAATAACCTCCTGTCAAATCATTTCAAGCCACTATTTTATTTTTGGCTTTGATTTGCCGCTAGTCGCTAGCCGCCGACTTTCTGCTCAACAATTCATTAGATTACGTTTCATTTAGGAAGAGACGCACTGTGGTTTTGATTAATCTGTCCTTCCTACTGTATTTCCTTTTATCATCAGGATATTCATTTGAAAGTAAATGTAGCCACATGTTTAAAGATTAAATAATGCTTTGTATTCCTCGTTGTCCAAAGTTGAAAGTAAAGTTCTATGAAAGCCAATTTTGACAGAATCAGTCCCAACTAATGTGGGATTCAATGTTGAAATCAAAGAGAAACAAAATACACACAAAGCTAGCTCACAGGCGCAAAGTTGGCTAAAAGTAAATCGTAGACTTACGCTTCTAGTCAAACTTCTCCAACCAAGAGTAAGTCATGATTTTCTGATCAGATCTGAGTTATAGTTGAAATTACATTATAACTAGGCTGTTTTTCCAAAATTTGTACAAGACAAAAATTAATTATTTTGTGCACAAATTAGTGCATTTGGACGATGAGAACTGAAGCACTTTTCTAATGCATTGGTTCATTGGTTGTGGTGCGAAACTCGTGATAAACTGATAACCTCCTTTAATTAGGTAAAAGCAAAATTAAAATTGATGTTTCCTAAATGAATTACAAATAATGCTTGCCCTGTTCTCCTGTCCCCAAGTTACCTTGGAGTTGAGCCTTGGGCCCGGAAAATTAAAATTTATTTCAACAGAAGTCAATTCATATACTGCTACTGCTGAGTCAACTTATCCTAATAAAAATGCGCAATTGAATTAAATGGGAATGGGCCCGCTACTAGCTAAAAAGGGCAATGATAAGAGTTACTACTATGGTCGTTCAGCGGTGCAGCTGAATGATTTCTCAAACAGCTGAATTTATGGTAGAATCAATACGTAGAAGTTTAGCTTTTCTCTGTGTATTTCTGTGAAAACACCCAATGCACATTGCACAAGTCTTCTTCCAAATGTCTATTTTCCCGAGGGATTCCTGAATTCACTTTCCAATATTGGACCACACAGCATGCTTGCTTTCTTCCCTTCATCCCTCGAATTTTTAGTGCGTAGGCCCAGACTCAGGAACGAATAAATTTTAACATAATGTCTTGTTCATTTCTCAGTTTAGCAAGCTAGTCGTTTGTTTTCACCTTTTCCTGAGCTATGTTGCTTTCAACTACGTACGTTCAAATTGCTGTGTCTGATTTTGTACAATTCGGTGGTTTCCAATTTCCCTTAGTTGGCACATTTTTGATCAGTATCACTATCAGTATTATACTAAGAACCCATTTCATTTTCACAACAATTGAATATGAAATTATGGCAAGCTTTCTGTCAGTATTTTCTTGGAGCCAAAGGCGGCGGTTTCATCAGTGCTTTGTTCAGGAATGGCTTTCCAAACTTTATATTACCAAATTTTAAAAATCTTAGAGAAGTTGTTTGGTGGTTGCAAAATGCAAAATATCTTGAGCCCTACAAGGGAATATCTCAAACCAGAGTTTAGTTGTAATATGATTTGATTTAGCCCCGATGTAATTGCAACGAAACCAGGCGAAGCATTAAATCAGACAAAATGTGTTTACGAAGTGTCGTCAGTCGGCGTTGCTGCTGCGTTTTCCTTGTGTATGGTCGTTATCAGTGTCACACATGTTCAATTTAATTCGATCTGGACTAGATGCTGTAAATTGGTTATTCAGTCCACGATTTCTTTCGATCTAAACGTAATGCTTCTTATGACTTGAAGCTAAGAACGGCCAGCTCCAAGAGTTAAAGTAATCTCAAGTTCCTTAGATTGGAAAAAAGCGAAGTGTTAAGTAAAAACTAGTAGAGTTCTCCTCACGTACTTGTGAATGAAACACTCAACACTTTGAAAAAAAAGTATTTCGACTTTCTCGAAACATGTTGCATGCTCACACTCAACAGACTGACTGGTCTTCTCTGCTACTTGAGAATGTATAAACTATTTTGTTACAAACAGGAACGTTCAGTTCTGACATGATTTTTACTCGACGATAAAATAGTTACTTCTGGAAATGAATTGCGAATGTAATATGGATTGAGCCGGACAGCAAACTGCATATTACAATGGAAATCGGCGTTTGCTAGAAAATGAATGTGAAAACTAGCACAATGCAAACACTACTAGAAAATTTCGTTTAGGAAAAGCAGCAAAGATTTTCTGATTTTGATCGATGACTTGATTTTTGGCTTTTGATTCCGTTGGATTGAATGATCAGAATTTCAATCAGGGATTGTTTTACTTTATCAAGATTTGAATATCGTATTTTCGGAATTGTGTACACTTCTCAACTAAATTTAGTTTTACAAAGTGGATCATTGAACTTTTCATATAATTGGCACTTAACTTGACACTTTCTTTTCTTGGAAATGTTAGTTTCACATCTTAAGTTTGCTTTGAAATGTTCAGTATTTCCTAACTATTAGTGCTATAAGAATATTTGTGGTTGGAAGAGACCATGAAGTCCTTCCGCGTACTCAGCAAGTTTCAAAATCCTTAGAATTTTGCGCACACCCAAAACCCTTAAAGTTCAACAATTCTACATGTATAAAGTTTAAGGGTTGGGCAGAGAAGGTCGATTTACAAAAAATCACGTTGTATTTTAATCAAGATTGAAGTTAAATAAAAGAATAGAGAAATGGTTTAAATTTCGTTTCTGAACTTTAAATCATCCAAAACATAAAGTCAAACTAATCCTGCTTTTATGAACAGGATGAGTTTTGAAGTTTAAGCAAAATCGAAATGTTGCTTTCTTCGGGTAAAGTTTCAAGAATAAATGAAACTTTTAGTGTTAGGTTCCTACTGCATAAATACTACACAAAACACAAAAGAAGTAAGCAAGTAATGGTTCACTTCGAAAAACAGCTTAGGCCAGCCGAATACTACAGTGAATTTTGAGAATCAGTAAGAATGTTTTCTAGATTTAATGGCGGAGAACGCTCAGGTAAGCTTCACTCTGAAATCATTTAATATTAATTCCTTGTCCCAAAAACTTCAAAAATGGATTTTGGCTCAACTTCAAATGGCATAAAAACATTAAAAGTAGAATTCAGCAGTATCAGTGATTCTGCGATTCAGTTTTAGCAAGAATTGATTGACTCAAGTACTGTTGCTTCATAGGCTTAACTCAGTATTGTTAATAATTTAGCACTTTGTTTATGCTTGCTTAAGAAGCCCTTTGGCACAGATCGACTGAAGGATGCCCAACTTGAAAATTAAAACGATCTCGTTATCTTTGTCCGATCCAACAAAAGCTTAAAATTTATAAATGAGAGCACCTGACCAAGTTTTTCATTCGTGCCGAGAATATAGAAAATGCGAATGTGTATTCGTACTGGTGCTTGTGCACCAGTTGTGAGGCTTGGAATCGGAGCTTCAGTTTTGTGATTTGACTTGCTTAGTTAGGATTAGGCCTTATAACAACTTCAAAGGAAAGCAGAGAACACAATTCGTCATACTTGGCCACAAATCACGGTCTCAAGTTGACTTTAACCGTCGACCTAAGCCAAAAATAAATTTGCGTTTCCCATTCTATTGTAGTGAGGAGAGCTTTTTTTGTGACAAATCAGCACATTTGATTCTTGACATTTTGGCTTGGTTACGATTAGTTAACTGGGAAATCTGTACTTTTCTAAGAATTTTTTTACGCAGTCGTTTCAAGTTCGCCAAACCAACTTCTACTTAAGCTGGGATTCAGGATTCTTGACTTACATAACCAACGACGACAGTTTTTTCACTTGGTTTCTACTTTTACAACCTTTCCTTTTAGGCAAAGTGGAGTATCTCAGCTGCGTCGCCCAAACCCATCATTTTAAGCATTTGTCTATGTCAAGAATCTTTGAAGATGTTTCTATTTATTCATGCTTAAGTTTTCAAAGCATTACAAATTCATTGTCGATATAGAAAAACGACTAGAGTCCAAAGTATGACCAAACGACAATATTTAAATTTGCTAAATAATCACCAAATATAGGTCAGAAGCAGCTCTCGTTACTCGTTAGTGAATGCATTATTGAATTTGCCCAAATGTATTTTTGCTGAAAAATATGTTCTAAACGATTTTTTGAAAATTTTATTTTGTTGCGTGGCCAGAAATACAATATTTCAGCCAGAAATCAGAAATCCATTGCGTTGCAAGCAAAGTTTTTTTTTCAGTGAAAAGTTTCACTTTTTCAAAATGTAAAGTCGTGTTCCATTTGGTTCAGAGTCAAGTCCATGTATAAATGCTTCAAATCAAATATTAATGTATTTGATGTCCAATACAGGAGGAACCCCTAAGGGCCTAAATTTAAACTTACCTTCTCAGTATAAAAACTACGTTCAGTTTTTAATATCATGGAACCTTTTTGCGATGAATTACGTAATCGTCAAACAAACCGGACTTGCAATCCAGAACATGAAATTAAAACTTGTTTACTAATTGATTAGAAGTTAGTGGTTAGTTTATGTTGAAAATTTTATTTGGCAGTAAAACAAACAATGAAAGAGTAATAACAGTGAACATTCACTGTTGTCAATTTGTTTTCCTTGTCTGTTTTCTGCACCCAAATGATTTGTGAAAGAATGTGTGCGCATTCTTCCTCAGAGCTTCTTGTCCACATGTACATAGGAGCGTAGGATTGTAAATAATTGAAATGATCAAATGGCAGAACAACAGAGTGTTCTCTTCTGACTGACTGTGACGCAGGACAAGAGCTAGATGTCAAACTGTCCAAAGAACTGCTCTGCAGTAGTTGTAAGTGTTCAAAGTTTGAAATGGTGTGGGTTGACAGTTTGAGATTTTCTGATGACAAATAATTTAACGCTGTCTCGTGATCTGTTGATAGCAAGTTCTCCAAACTTTAATTTTGTTCAAACTGAAAAGTACATTCTATTCAATCTTATCTTTCATCAATGCATTTTGCATTGCTACAATAATCAAGTCCGCTAAAGATGGCACATTGCGTATCGGAGAAACACAGCCTGTTCTTATTGCAAAATGGAAACTTTCTAATCAAACAACTATAATGCCGACCAAAAATGTCAGAGATTCTAAATTCTTCAATCCAGAAAGACATCTCAAGACCAGTGGCTAGAGTCTCTGCTTTAGTTGTTTGCTTTCACTCAGCATTTGTGCTTTCTTGGACGGAATCTCAAGGATTCTCTCAAGATTTCTTACTGCCCGTCGTCCTGTACAAGATCTGAAGGATACTCAATAGAGCTCTTTTGCAAGTAATTCAATTGCACCTTCATCTACCTACCTCTTCGCAAAACAAACTCGTTGTTTGAACATCTTCCACTGACTTATTTGATGTTTTGTGCTTTCGACAAACCTAAGCCTTCCTCTCCATTTGGTTGCAAAGCATTCGGCATTCCATTCCAAACAGGCACATCAAGGACGAGTATATGACCGTTTCATTCATTTCTGAGTTTTCAAATTGGAAGAATGTTCTTGTAACTAAATAACTTTCAACATTTCACGGACATTGGCATTCTGCAAATGCCTTTCTTTTTATATGATAAAAGGGCAAATTGCATTTGGATCTTCAGTACTTCTTCGTTGCAGAACAATTATTGCCCTTGAAAATTGGCACTCGGAGCCCTGCTGAATCTAGCGACTGTATATAAATAAGATACGTTCGCTGAAAATTAATAAGACTCGCACGCAAAAATTACACAATGATTCAAAAACATTTTGAAGGAAGCGATGAATTTAAAATAAACACTGTTCAAGAGAAGCTGATATCATTTTTATGATATTTCTCAAATGTAACGTATGCTCATTTGTAATTGTGAGAGCGTTAAAAATTGCGGAGATATTTAGTTTGAGAACCAAGTGACAAACTCGAATTTAAACCTCAAGGTCACTACTTATCGTTCTTCACACATGGTTGGACTTTAAAGTGGGACAAGTAAATAGAATTGTACGTTTGTTTTAGACATCTTTAGTTCGCACATAAGTTCATTGAAAATATTTTTTTTGAAATCGAAACAGGATAAACCCCAACGTGGCGAACGTAGGGGTTTACGAACGTCTGATTCAAGTGCTTAACAAATGCACATACATTACGCATCGTAAATTACGATTAGTAATCATCGCATCATCTTGAGTCATCCTTCAGTAGTAGACTTTGGCCA
The DNA here is from genome assembly GCA_034699705.1 of Hymenaphorura dentifera. Classification (NCBI taxonomy): domain Eukaryota; kingdom Metazoa; phylum Arthropoda; class Collembola; order Poduromorpha; family Onychiuridae; genus Hymenaphorura; species Hymenaphorura dentifera. The sequence continues at coordinate 5,221 of JAQGCM010001321.1, read as the reverse complement.
TGCTTCCTTGATTTGACGAGACCCCAAAACAATTCCCTTGTACCGAAATGAAAGATAAAGCTACGCAGAGCCTCTGGGCTTCTGGTCTGGATTCTTGAAAATAATAAGTTCAGCCGTGCGAAGAAAATATTAGTCTTGCTTTCTCCGCATTGCTATAAATTTCAGATGGGTGATGAAAGAGCTAAGTTGTATTCGTATCCGCACTTCAGACTGTTATTGGCGTCGTAACCTATGAACAAACTGCAAAACCTGTGCGTGGACGACTATTTTCCTGAATTCAAAAATAGTTTCATGCTTGGCAATTGCCTTTCTGAAATATTCATCAGCCAAGGTGTCACTTTTCACCAATCTGTTAGTAAAACGAATTGTTCAGCTTTCTAGCATTAGTTTAATTAGTTCATTTACTGATTCCAAAGTATGGCAAGCATTCACAATCAAATTGGATTGCAATACTGGATCAACTACCAACTCGAGCTCGGGCATTCTAAAATTCCGAACAATGACGTAAGGTGTGACTAAAGATTTGTCAACGTTTACCACGTTTGCATTGTGTAAAGAAAGCTGAATGGAGTTTTTGGCACAGACGTCAGGATACAAATTGTGATTCATTTCTTTCAACTATCGATGCATGATTTAAATGCAGGAAACATTGTGATGCCTAGAAGGCAGGTAGGTGTGTTAAAAGCATCGGGGGTTTTTCTCTTTGGCCCACGTTCATCTTTTCTTCCGGCGAAAGTGTCTTCCCACTTTCCATTTTTCATTTCATAGGGTCTCTTGCTCTTGCGTGACAGACAGGCTGAGCTGAGCGTGCTAAGTAAATTCATTCGGTCTAATCTAATCATTTGCCATAATGCCACATCAATTTCCTACTAAAAGAATTGCGGAGGTGGAAAAGCAAACGGGAGACCTTTACCAGTAGTCAATGTAAGTAAATATTGATTTCTCAACTTAAAATTATGCTTGCCTTAATTCAATTTGATTTTCAACGAGTTCGATTTCGGTTAAACGGACAAGATTTTTTGAAGTTGAAATTTAAGAAAATATCGTTTCTCCGTCCGTACTGCTCAACTTTTATTTTATTGTTTCACACTATCAACAATATTTATAAGTTGGTAAAATTGGTATGCATTGTAGACAGAATAATTTAATTGTCAAATTCATTCAAGAGCAATTATTTTATCCCGTACTTAAAAGTAGTGTTAGGACAATTTTCTGTTTTGAGTTGCGAAAAGGTCATGATCGCACACAGGGAAGGAATAGGGAAATTCTTTCTAAAAAATAAAAATAAATTGCAATCATTAAAGGTTTACTAGAAAACCCTGACGCCCTAGTTCCTTCCACGCGTGAGTGGTGCACTCCAGCTTAGCGAGCTGGAAATCCCTACTTTGGAGCGATTATCTCATTCCGCACTTTCGAAAATTCATTCCGTCATCATCTTCGTCCGAATCATCATTCAATCCACAAGATTTTATTCATTTTATACGGTTTCCATTTGCAGGCACTGGATCCTAGATCTTGGCCTAGAGATCTGAATCTATGTTAGTCTTACCATCCCACATTTCCACATTAAATCATCGTTTTATTGCTCACAAAACTTAGTTGATGTTGAATCAGCTTTAAGAACCTCGATGATTCTGCTATTCCTGTCGTCAACTTTAGCGAATATGAAATGAATGCCAACTAGCCAACTCGACTGTCATAACTTTGGTCTTCAGAGTTGCAAATAATCACGGTTATTTTGAATGAAAATTAGAAGATTCATTGAAGTTGTCACAGCTTTGACTTTGTCAGAATGATATCGTCATCACTCGCGAATAACTTTGTTGAACCTCTTACTTAGTTAGTCCTACATTGGACTTAAAGTTTGAATATTGTTTACCATGCTATTGTCTTACAGTAAATTATTGTTCAACTCCGCAACTCAAGCACAATGACATTGTTGCGATCATTCCGAGACTCGGCAATAAAATAACAAATGCAATATTAAGAATACATATTCATGGAACTTGAATTGCAAAATAGGATTTACGGCAATGCAAAAGTCTGAAGAATTTTGAATGTCTGAGCAAATGTAGTAAGTAGTAAGTCCAAATAATAGCATATCCGGAGAATGGAATCGAATAAAAATTCCTATGCTACTCTGTAATCGCATTTTATTCGCATTTCCCTTTCCCGGGGAATGCATTTGGTGAAGAAAACAATAAGATTCCGATTTCCGGTGTCACTAGTAAAGCTTCTTTGAATGATAGCGGTCCAATTCTTTTTGCGAACCAAGCACTTTTTCCACCTACTTACACACAAGTCCTCGAGGAAGATTCGAATTATACGTAAGAGGGAATTCTCGACGGTGGTACGCGCGGTTAGAGAAGATAAAATCCCAACGGGCGGAGTTCGCAACCCTCATTCAATTGTCAAAGTCAAAGACACAGAGTCAAAGTCACCGTCACCGCAGCACAGTCTCCAATTTTGAAGGCGAGAGGAAAGAGAGATCTGCCAAAAGAAAGATTTGTTTGCACATAAGGATAAACGAAGTGAGCATCTTTGCCTTGCTCGTGCAATATTGATAAGCCACAAGAACAAAGTTCACTTTTCCGTAAATAAGCGATGGGTTTGTGGGTTTTGACGATATGGATTTGGCATCAGCATCTGATATGATGTCGACTTGATCCTCGATCCAAAGGCTATTGATATATTAGAAAACTTTTTTCTCTGAAAACAAGACAGACATTTATTTTTTTATAGTTATTTTTGAGAGTACCGAATAAAACGAACTGTTCATAATTTTGTGTCATTTCTTTGCTTGGAAATTAAATAATAAATGACTTCGTAAGTACAAGGGCGATTCCACACCAAATAGCTTAATGCATTAATGGCGCTATCGTTATTTCTTACGCAAAATTTTCGACTTTTGATATCGCTAACTATCCAATAGCTTCAACTTGTGTACCCTATGTTTTCTGTGAGTGTCAAATTTTAATATTTGTAATTTCCTATTTGCGCCAAAATCTTAACGGTGATTCCGCCATAGTAATATTCTCGAAATGGTATAAAGTTTGAATTCGAGTCCATTCTACTCAGAAATACGGAAGTGGAAAGAATTACTTCCGAATAAGTTATGGTTATTGGCTACAGAAGAGAATTAAAAATCATGTACTATTTAGAGTCTCCTGACCCACAACTTTTCAAAATTGGAAAATTACACAACCTAAGAATTCTAATAAACATATTTTGTAATTTGACTGAGTTTTAACTGGAATTAGAGTGCGTTTCAGGTCTCCGTCTGCTTCGCACTACCTTATTCCCACTGCTGTATATTTTAGAAATCCTTGCAGATGACTTTCGCTCAAGGAGAATTCTACCGTAGAAAGCCACACCGCTAGACACAGTCAGTCTGTCATTACTTACACAAGAGATCTTTCCCTGGAGGCAATTGTTCTCCACTTTCCAATCCTACTTATACTTATTCTTTATAAGGTAGTACGAAGGAACTTTCTTCGTCTCTGTTTAGTTGCGTGTGCTTACTGCTTGCTACCACTTCTACTGCTTGTGCTTATATTCCCACGAAACGTACAAATCCTTCGTCGTCTCCAGATTCCCAATGTGAGATCGAGAGCTGGTGCTGGTTGGGGTTTGACAATTTAGTAATGGTGCAGGTTCACGTCACAACTACCGGACTGGGATTCTTTATCCTCGAGCAATTCAGTCCCTCACAAGCAAATGATTCTGCTTACTCTCTTTCTAGATTCTATTTCTCCTGTGCTGTGTATACTTTGTCGGATTTAGAACGAATTGTGCTCAGAAGTTCATGTTTAGGTCTACTTAGCAAGAAATGGCAAAGGATGCTTTCATTGAATAACCATTCTCTGGAGTGGTAGCGGCAGAGTTTTGTTTCTGTGGCACCGGAAATCTGGCCTTTAAGCCCTGCACTTACACTTTCAAGGAAATGGTGTCCTGGATACGTCCAGTGCGGAGCCTGACAATGTCTGGAGGAAAGGGAAATTAAGTTCAATCACGACTGTGTCATTGTCGGACAGAATGATTATGCAATTCACATCACATCACAACAGTATTTCGGTGACCAGTGCTTAGAAAAATTGCTTTGCTCACGGCGAGTCTGCATCCTGTTAGTTGTTTTCGCAGCCTATTCTTGGAGAAAATTCTGGGAACTTTCATATGAGATTTATGGTTGACATTTTCTAGGGCGAGCGTTGTCGAACAATTCTGTCCCACCCACGGTAATTCTTGGTAGACACAATTTTCCGGCAGTGCTCGCTTGCTTAAAATGTCAACAATCCTTCGCTGGTTCCGATGGTTCCATTTGATTTGCTGTGTTTGTGGGGAGGAGGTGATAACAGGGCAGGACCCTTGATTATTTATAGGGTTAACATTTTCAATTGACATTCGCGGGACTAGTTTTGGTTGCCAAGAATTTAACATGGCATTGATTGGAGAAAACTTTCGGCGCGGACGAAACGTATACAAATTCTTCAGAGAGGCACGGCAAAAACTTCTTGCACTTTTCAGTTCGTTTTAGTGTAGCTTTTGTTGCAAAATTTCAAATTTGGAATATCGCCGGTCGTTCAGACCTCATGAAGTATGATGAAAATTGAACGTTGAATTGATGAGCAATATGAAGGCGGTGTCTGAAGCATTCGTGGAGATCCGGACTTCTAAATTCACCAAGAAGGTTCAGGTGGATCCGTGGTTAGAAGATGCCACTTGCTCCAAATGCAGACTCCAGTAAGAAAATAATTAGCGGTTTGAACCGGAACTGCATTGCTAAAACTCAATTCAACGCAAATATCATAATGAGTTTCACCTTCAACGGATCTTACAAATGTTACATGGTACACAGAGTTGCTGAAATTAATGGCAATTAGTAGCTACGTTGCATAGTTCGAACACTCGCAACTTTGTACAATATAATTTATAATGATCACAAGTTAATTTAAGCCAGACTTCATCTCATTTGCCAAGATCCGGATCTAATCAGGTCGATACACCCCAAAATATACTTTAGGACTTAATTGGCATTGGCAGTTATTGTGATGAAATTGAAAATTAAAACGTGTCAATTTCAAAGGTATGCGTTTGTGAAAACAAATTTTGCTGACGTTTTCTATAATTTTAACGACTAAGACAAGAATAAGGCTGGTATTCTAATCTTCGACTCAGACTTAGACTTAAGTCTGACTTACGAAAGTCAGGCCTAAGCCAAGCC
>JAQGCM010001320.1:0-16004 GCA_034699705.1 Hymenaphorura dentifera | reverse complement strand
GTGGATAAATTGTTGTACATTTTTGAAACACAAATTTGAGCTCAGTCAAATGGAAGCAGGATCAAATTGTGTAATGGTCAAGTGCTGAAACGTGATTTTGAAAATTTTGCGTGCAAAATGCAAGGAAACATAGCAACTAATGGTTTATTTGTTTATTTTTAGCGTGATGTATAGTGGGGGTATCAGGAATTTTAGCATTACAGGTTTTAGGACTTTCGTACGGGACCGATTACAGTAGTGCATCCTTAATACGGTTCTGACGGGGCTCTTACAAACAAATCGCCTCAACAATAGAATCGTTTTAACAAATATTTTTTACCGATTCTTGTAGACCCATACACCCGCTGGGTGGGGGGAGCCTCCCAAAATAATCATACTAATTCAGCAAATTGTATTAACCGATGTTGTTTTAAGCTGGCTTGTACGGCAAAACCATCTGTGTGTGTACACGTACTAAGTACAGTTTCGAAATATTTCGTTTCGATCGAAACGAAACGGAATCGAAACGAAACGAAACGAAATAGACCTACCCTTATTTCGAAAACATCGAAACGAAACGAAATAATTATCGAAACGAAACGAAATGGGCTTAATTTCGTTTCGTTTCGTTTCGATCGGAGCACTGAAGGCATCGTTAAGCGGAAAAATAGAGAACATTGGGATTTTCCACAGCTTCCCTAGTTACGAGCTCTCCTGATAGATCAATCACCTCGACAAATGTGAACTCTCCTTGCAAATCATTTTCAGTGGGGCCGCTTAATGCAAGATCTGCAATCAAATCTACCATCTACCTTGTTGCAAGACCTTTCAATTTGCCGTGAGTACTAGGGGAATTTATAAGTTTCGATAGGCCGGACATCAGATTTGCCAGAATGAAATGAATCGGGCTGAAATTCATCATCGTTCCAGAGTGTGTAGAAGCCGTTGAAAAAGACGGGTATAAAATACAATAGCTCATGGCTTGCGTTGTCATCCTACTGAATTGAGAATGAATGCATTATCTCCGATTTGAAATTCTTGCAGCTGAAATTCAATTCAATTCAATTCAATAGTTTATTTCAGTGACAAGAATACATAATTTGACAGTCAAATTGTTACCAGTATCAGGTCACATACGCGATTTAAGAGAGATAAAAAAATTGGTTATATATTTGTACAGTCATAAACTAATATATTATATACAACAAAATAGTACTTAACTAATTGGAATTTTTGATAGTTCGATTAATTAGACATTAGCTGATTATCCTTCTCGTAATTAAAACATTCTCGTCACTCCTTTTATTAAGGAGTAAATTTCTTAGTGCTGTGTCGAATTTGTCTAGTGAATGAAAGGGAAAGTACGTATTATCCTCCACTTACGATTACTTACTGAACACTAGAACCATAAGCCGGAAGAACACTACTCTACAATATTTTCTACCCACGACTTTATGCTCAACTCAAACAAACAAATTCAAATATTCAAATACAAGCTGCAAACTGGTTACACATTTCACACACTGGTCAGTGGTCACTTGTACACTCTGCATAAAACTTCCGAAAATTTACAGAATGCCACAAAGTCAAAGTTATTTATGAATTGCCTACCTTTCAATGAATGTGCATTTAACGAAAGTCCTTTTGTTCTCAAAATTAGTAGAGGTAGAGGGTGTCAGGAAGTCATCATTAAGCAGAAAAATTTGCAAAACCATAAAGCACGACTAATTGCAATCAGATAAACATTTTGAGATAGATACATTTTGAGGTCTTCAGAAAGTGCAAGAGATGTAGAATTATGGAAAGCAAAAAGGAGAAAGTCTGTGGACATGATCGCGTTAGGTTTTTGCACTGTCCCTTGCATCACGAAAATAAAGCGAATCAATAAGTTTGTGGTGCTATTTTTAGCAAAATGGCTTGGTGGACATTTGATTTCTCAATAAAATTTGCATGCAAGAATTTATATTAAGACTACAGGTCTCCTTCGTTTTAGAGTTGAATGGGTCCGTGAGTCTAGGCAGAAGGAAACAGCCTGGAAGCCTGACGTGTATAATATGGGAAGGGAACTGAATCAATGGGAGTCACGGCGGACATAATGGGATTATATGACGCTCAACTTGACGCAAAAAGACAGAGAGGAAGGAGACGCATCGATTTTATTTTAAATATAGACAATTCTCTGTGTTTATTCTTAGAAAAGTAATTTTTGTCCAGTGAAGTGAGATAAATTATTTAACACAACATCGGAACGTGGTCGAGTAGTTCAGCAGTGGAGTAGTTTCGCATCATCTTCATGTACACTATGGGATATAAAATATCATAGAAAATATGTTGTTTACACGCAGACTTTAAGGCATCTAAGGATGGAAATGGAAGACACAAATTATTCTTGGATAAAACCGTTATTGGAGTTTCTCGCGTGCGAAATGCAGACCTGGAGAATTCATGTGTACGCATTTAGTATGAGCAAGCACAAGTGCAACGGACGACCACACTGAAGCATCAAAAAAACTCTTCAGCCCTTTATATCCTTGTAAGTTTGAATGAGTCCAGGGAATAGGGAAGTGTGCGTTTAAAAAAAATTCTCAAGTGCATGCCTGCATTTATTAGAAAATGTGTAAAAAATGAAGAGTCTGGTTTGGAGACAGAATGAACTATATAGAGTCTCTACTAAGTCTACCTCAAGTGTGAGATGCTGGGAGTGCTCTGATAGAAAGCAAACATTGGACGACGACGTACTTCCAAAATAAGACTTGAGAAAATCTTTACACAAACTTCCGCAGTTATTAGTCATTTCGAATGAGATATAAAAAAAGGAATCGTGGCATGGACTGGTTAGATAGTAGAGTGAGCGGAGATTTTTAACAAACAAGTCGGATTTGACGGTTTGATTTGAGAGGTTAGAGAGATATAGTCGAAGGAGAACCAAGGAGATTGTTGCATTGACGTGAAGTGCATGAAGGCATTCTTTTGGAAGGACATTTGGACAAGTAATGTGTGAGTGATGAGGAGCACTACGGTCAGTGGTGGTAGTGGTGGTGGTTCAATTGAAAAGGCTCTGGGTTTTGAGCAATATTTGGACATCAATTGTTGGTTCTTGGTCCGCCTGTTCCTATAATATTTCTGCCTTAATGACGTCACCTAATTTGCATACGTTGATTTTAATAGGCGTTGTCGAGCATAGAAAGAGAGAGTAAAACCCCTTTGATAACGCCCTACTCACTTCAACTTACTTCACAACATGAAATCACCGACCTTTGGCTCTTTCTTGAGCCTTTACTCTCATACATACTCTCCTTTCCCAAACACACGCAATTCTCAACTTCCTCCACCGTCTGCTCCAAAAAACTGTCATTTCACCCGAAACAACTGTTTCTTCCTACTCATACCCTGGCCCAAAATAATCATCAACTGGCAAACTTATCAAACGTCCGGTTTCCAAAAGTTTTCATCAAATGTTCTTCTTGATTAAGAGCATCTAATCATCGGCTGTATGGGTTAATGCCATGAAGCATTGCAAGGGTATGCTCATCGGGACGGGACTGACTGTGGGGACTCACAAAACTTGAAGTGCAACCTCATGATGATGCTACGGACTAGAAGGCCTGGAAATAAAGTAGCGAAGACTTAAAGAAAAGATTCAAATGTGTTTCGTATAGTTTTTTTTATACATGTATTGATTACTTTTTATTTTCTCTCTTTACATCAAATGGGTACATCAAAATAAAAATCACATAATGATTGAAAACATTTTTGTGCAGGTACAACGTTTTCCAAAAGATTGTATTTTCGAATGTTTCCATTGCAAGGCCTGTATTTCCAAACAGGTGTTCTCTTCAACTTTACTCCAAGTTATGCTCTTACTGTTAGTACATCCAGAACAGTCTACTATTCCATATCTTTACAACAATACATTTCACCTTACCCAGCAGTTCCATTTACATTTTTACTTTACTTTTCTTCTAAACTTTGGCTCAAGACTGACTTTGGACGACAGAACCTTTTTTTCCCCGTTTATTTTTGTTAGCACTTGACTCTAATGATTTGAGGAATTGAAGATTGCAGTGGTGCACATTCTGCACATGCAATCAACTCAATTCAATGTGCAAGTCAAAGCCCCAATAGAAATCATGCCACTGCACTCCACTATTGTTTCCAAAAACAAACTGGTGACTGGAGTGGTTATTTTTATTATTTTACACATTCACATATGTGCGTCTCTGCCTTCATCATGGAACAACAATGATACACGAACCAACGCTTAGTTTAGATACACATGCCTTATGAATAGTACACGTTATACAATTACATTTACATGAGACAGGTTTTGGACAATTCAACAAATTCAAGATTGGTTGAGTACGAGTCATTTTCATTGTTGAGACGATGAGGACGACGGTTAGAGCATAGAGGTACGTATAGGAGCGATTTCCAAACAAAAGCTACTTAAGAGATGAATGAGGTAAGTGACAAGAAGAGTAACAAAGTAAAAGAGTACATAGGCCAAAAATCCTTTGAGCTCTGACACACACAGACAAGATACAGACTTAGCAAGTAGTACATAAAATAGTAAGTAGTATATTGTATTTTGGGGTGTTGTGGGAAGGGAAGACAACTTGGTACGTAATTATGCTCTTGATTATATTAAAAAGATTAAATACTTTGTAAAGTTATGAGGTAAATAGTTCGAAGGTAGGACGATAGAAAACAATGATCGAATTACATTTTGGTAAACGATGACCACACAGAGCACATAATTTGACGCGATTGTGTCTTGAGGTCTAAAGTAACACTTGACACTCGTCTTAAACGAAAATGTCTGGCTCCCATCTGTTACGGAGGAGCACTTGAAATTTTACTCATGGATCCTATTATTATTTGCAGGACATTTAGTTACATTTAGTTACATACTTAGATAAGTCATCGGTGAGCACAACATGGATCAAGAAACCTGATTGATACATCGACATCATGCAGCGTGCACATGTACTAGTGACGACGAGTATGAAATGAAGACACGAAAAGACAATTTGTTCCGCCACATTCAGAGTAGACTTGGGAGAAAGTTGTACGTGTGTGAGATATTCAATTGAACAACCCATTGTTAACTCTCAACAGCAAAATTGTGCAAAGAAGTACGCCGTAAAGTGAAAGTCTTACAGTTTATGATTCCCGAGTGTACTTTTCTTTTCGTGGACTTTGGTTCCACAATGAGCAGACTAATCCTTTTGTCTAACAATTGCAAAAATCGTCATTTTGCTCTCAATTTTTTCAATTGATTTGAAACGATTCATCTGGAAGTAAAAAATAGCACTTTTTGTCAGGGTTTGATTAGAGCCCAATGTGTACCCAGAACCCACGGAGTGAAGCACGATGCATGCACACAGAAATGGGAGACCTGAACATGGAATTCCCATAAAATATTTCCCTAACATATTTGAACAACCTCGTACATTCATAATATCATTATTTTTTAAAGAAATACGTGCAATTGATTGGTCTCCCGCTCTTGTCCTGACAAGCGGAGAAAGGTACTTTTGTTTCCAAGAAGTCATTGTCCAAAACGTTGGGGGTTTTTAGAGCTCAAGTGCAGGTTCTCCCCAACTCGAACCGCCGTACCTCCATATCAATAATTACGAATCCACAAATAGTAATATCAGTGACATATTGAACACATGACGATAATAAAAAAACATGCATTGGCTCCGTCATCAATCAATTAATTACATTTTCCGTCATAACGGTAATGACGTAGTACGTACGTATATTATTACGTAACGCAAATAGACATACGATTCGGGTATTTCGGGAGAAATGAGCACGTCAAGCCTGTGCCAACGGCTACACTACTACACGCGACAAGACGACAAGTGGGAGGTACATTTTGGAATATTTCAGACATTTCCGGTAATAGGTTCCGCCTAATATCCAGACATGCAAAATTAGGTTCACAACAGGTGTATAATATTTAGTGACAAAGGGAAATACCCACGTTATTAATTACTATTGCATCAAGTAAAAGCAGCAATGACATGTAGACAGGCCAAAGGAAAAAGATTATGAATTTTGACCGAATACTTTTAAAATGGTTGAATTTAAATCTTAGCAAATTTGTTGAGGGTTACTCATGGAGTGCTCATGCTGGGAAGTGTAACATTTCAAGGTTCATCTAATGAATGATTCAAACGTTGACTGATTGTCAAAGTGGTGTTTGCCTGGTCAGAGAGCCAAAGCACTGCGATAGTACTCAACCTCATGCTCTTGTTTCGTGCACATTCCTTTTTCATATAAAGTCGTACAAATCGCCAGCACCAGACGTAAACCGTAAGTAATTCAATTAGTCAAGCCCTGAGTAGTATTTAGTGTCGTGAAAGTGAGTTAGTAAAAGATTTTTTTCCATAAGTAATAAATAGTACGTATTAGAGACAGACCTGACAAAAATTTAATCTTAAATATTTCAGCAATGCCAAAGTCTGGCAAAATAAATAAAGACTTATCAAAATAATTCCCCCTTCTCGGCAGGAACATAAGTACTCAGATTTTGAGTAAAATTCAAATTATTCTTGCTTTGTTATCGTGAAAAACTAAAACGATTTTTTTAAAAATAAAGTATTAAAGGTCAATGCAATTTAGCATTTGGAAATTAACATGAACGCGTAGTGCCGTGCTGCGAGGTCTTAATTAATAACGTTACGTCGGTTTTTATACAATAATAATACTATGGAGCACAACCTGCCTTGTGTTACAAGCGCCAGCACTGTTGGCTTTGCGAGTCCAATCTCTGACAAGATCTACAACATGTACATGAAACTATACCTGTTTTGTAAGAGTACCTCAAAGATTGCATGCAAATGCAATGAGCTACCTGTGATTCATCTCATGTCTGATTGACATAAAATACTGAGGAAAAGCCGCGGTGGTGTATCAACCGTATAAATAAATTTAAGATTAAACAGGAGCAGAATTTATAGAAAGCAAGTCCAAGAGTCCAACCTGTGCAAATGACTATGGACTAACTGGACTGGTGGTAGAGAAAAAGCTAGTATGCTAGGACCTGTAAATTAGAGACATTTGATGAGATGAGAAGCGGTGGAATTGAGGTTAGGCTCGGACTGTATCACAACCCGCTCGTGGCACTCGGTAGATCTTGGGAAGTTATTGTATGAGGTAGTCTCTGAACAGGACTTAGAAGTTGTTGTTGTTGTTGTTGTTGCTGTTGTTGCTGGGATTGTTGCAATTGGTGTGATTGAGATGAACGAGCACTCAGCATGTGAACTGGAGTCACATTAGAACTACCGCTTCCAGGACTTGGGTTAGGGTTTGGAGTTGAGGTTTGACTCGTACTACTCGAACTACTAGCTGTGGCACACTTGTTTTCTCTCCTGGTCCGAAGTTTTGTGTGAACTTTTGCATGACGTTTTTTCTCATCTGAGCGTGCAAACTTTCTGCCACAAGTGTCACAAGAGAACGGCTTTTCACCGGTATGAGTCCGAACATGAGTGGTGAGATGGTCAGAGCGCGAGAAACTTCGCATACAGATTCGACACTGGAACGGTTTCTGACCAGTATGAATGCGAATGTGACGTGTGAGCTCATCAGATCTGCTGAACCGACGATCGCAACCTTCCACTGGACAAGCATACGGTCTTTCGTGGACTGGTGTTTTGCTCGGGCGATTCGGATAACGCCTCGGTTTGACTGGAACCAAGCGCAAGGCTCCAGCCTGTTCATCAAACAGACACTGTCAAATCATACCAAAACAATTCTTACTTTCTTTCATATAACGTTATTAGTCCCACCCAGAGCATCCCTACTATTGCATTTCGCTCAGCATTTGACCCAAACTCATCAAAATCTTCGCCATCATATCATCTAGAACTTTATGAGGTTCAAAAAGCCAACCAACCTGAGAGAGAATTTCATGTCCTTTTGAAGTGCTAGGATTGTACTCTGCCAAACCAACGGCGGCCGCCGCTGCCGCGGCCTGACTCTCTTGAGAAGTTGTATCGACTGACTGAGCCCCGCCGGCGCAAAACTCCGTGAAAGGTTCTTGCTTGGGAATAACTAGTGGGTCCTGAACGCTGGGCTCAAATTCAGGAGTAGCCCATGGGTGGTACTTTTGTTGTTGCTGGGATTGTTGTTGTCGAAATGGGTCTTCCAGCAGGGGTGAACAGGGGTCAAATGAAAATTCGGGTTGCTGAGTTCCAAATTGATTTGCGCCGTTTCCTTGACCTTCATTTGAAAAGTTTAAATTATGCTGTGACTGTGAGGTTGGCGTAAGGATACTAAATAGGGGAGCATAAAATGCTCTGTCCGGGGATGGAAGTATCCAATTAATTCCAGACGTCGGTGATCCCCCGGATTGGGGGAGTGGGGTATTGAGGGATGATTGTTGAGATATGGTGGGCATTGTTACCCGGAGTCTTTGTTGTGGATGAGGATGGTGCTGTTGTTGTTGGGGAATTTGAGGTTCATCTAATGACTGGTGATGCGTGGGGTACATATTGGGACTGTTTGGGGGGATTGAATCTGGGGAAGATATGGAGGATGAGAGCGTCAGCTCCGTGTCTAGAGAACCTGGAAAGCCATTGAACTCTAATTAAAAGAAAATTCATTTCTACTGTTTGGTCCAGGTCGGGTTTGACCAAACTATGGGGGAAATATTTATAGTTTTGAAGGCAAGCGTTTTTAGCTAACATTGTCACTAAACTTGACTTTGATCTATTTGATCTTTAAAATATTTATGAACCCATTGCCAAAAGATAATTTTGGAAAGGATTCGCAACATGGTATTTGTCCGGTGGTACAATACGGCAGCATGCTATTTTATCTTGACCAAACACACGGTGGTCAGCTAAACCCCATCATTTGCTAAATTTAACTGTTGTGAGGTTGGAGTACTTTTGCCTGGCAATTAGTGGTCAGAGTAGTTGTACATGGACCTAAACTACTTCATCGTGAGTCACCTATCGTCTTGATCAGTTGAGATGACAAAAGTACTTTTTCTCATGTCAAAGAGCAAGGAAAAGTAGAATGTTGATGTGATCTGATTGAGTAGTAGGCGCTGTTGCAGGTAGCTAAGGTGCATCACACATCGCAACATCACTGTCCCAACCCAATCTTCTACTTTTATTTAATTTGCTTCTGACTCACGATGAACCCTACCCTGCCCGTGCCTACAACACATCACATTGCACAACACAAAAGCCGCCCTAACATTAACATGAATGCATTTTGTGCTGCTTACGCTCTGTTCCAATCAACTTAAGCCGAAGGCCAGTTTTTTAGTATTGTGCGGACTCCTTAGCTCATTAACATGCATGAATGATGATGACCTCCATAATATTAATTTGATTTTTTTTTAAATTTTGAATGAATCTATACTTAAATCGTATTTATTCATGTAGCCATCATAACAAGTGTGCGTTAAATTTTTGGGTGAGCCAAGGAAAGTAATAGACTGCTGTGTATGCACATACATTACACACTTGTAGAAATGATGTGATGGTTGGAGTGTTAATGTGTGAGTAAATTTTGCATAAGAGTGTGCATAATGTGATGAAGAGAAATGTTTGTTCAAGATCACCATGTGGTGGTGGTTCCTTATGGATTGGATGATGCTATCATTCTGTGTTGTGTCTTAGGACCTCCAGAATAACGATTGAATCATCAGGTGGAGTGGAATAGATGTTCAGGACTGGGATGTAAGAAGTGGAATGAGGAAAGGAATAAGATGAGGTTTGAGATGGGGGATATGGAAGGGAAAAGTGAACCCGAGGCACGGCAACTATTCAGTGCTTGGTTCAACTTTGCTAAACGAGTTGAGTTGCTGGGTGCTCGTGGAATGGAATGGGGGGAATGGGAATGAAGTCTGTGGAGTATGGAACACACCCACCCACGCGTTTTCGGAATGAGACATCCCTGAAAATAACTAATAGTCACACAAGACTCATGTTTTCTGGAAACACTCTTTACTTTTCTGCTAGTGCTGCTATGAGCTAGTGGAACCAGCCAAGAGTGGATGACGCGGAATCCAAAACACGCACGACTCGGATCGTCATCCAACTCCCGGGTAGGGAAACCTAGCTCCAGGCTCGCAGTCCTAATACCTCATGTTGTCATTCTACTCCTACACATTCTCGACTTTCTCTCTCACATGTTTCCTCATTCTACTGAGGGAATGCGGCGGGTATTGTCTGAATGACCCCGGGCGAACCGGAACCAATTATGTCATTTATGTATGCATGGAATCGAATAGAACGTAAGCAGATTAAGATTCGAAAAGTACTCACCGATGGGCGGTGGGTCAAGGAGCGGGACGGAGGTGCCAAAGAAGCCAGTGCCCTCCGCAGCAGTAATCGGAGTGTTGAGACTTTCTTCAACTTTCTCTACTTTCTCAATGGGTTGTGGGTTGCGTGGTTGAGGTTTTTCTTGAGAGACGACAGCCTGTTGAGGGGGACTTGAGGTGTAGCCCCTTCCTGACCTTGGGGAGGGCGGTGGAGTTGTTGCAATTGGTGGGGAGAAGCAGAGGAGACTTAAGGAGACAGTGGGAAGAACCCGGACTTTCTTTCTCTCCGGTATGTCCGGATTAGAGCCGGGGCTGGGGAAGTGACACAGAGTCAAAACGGGGTCTTCGATCATTCTCATCGCGGACAGTTTTTCTTCCTCGCTTGTCTGTGACGACGGCTCTGGATCTGTAGAACACAGAGAATTGGTCACTTCAACCGGAAGCACCGGTGCAACTTCCGACGAAGCGAACTTATCCACAGTTCAAAAACCCCAGATACAAAGAAAGCGCTCAGACTTTCTCTTCTCCGTGGACTTTCTTCGCAACCTCTTTTCCTGTACTATGCATGTGTGTGCGTGACATTCGATTTTATATTTTTCTTCTTTCACCTATGGGCTTGTGCGCCTTTGTTTCCTGAATGTACCCTGGTTTATTATGATACGCGAAATAAGAGATCGTTAATTTGAATGGAATTTTGCCAATATGCAAATTCTGTGTATTATTTGCGGTAATTTTGTGTACGATCTGGGGCTAATTTGTGTTGTGAGTAGAGCTTGAGTAGAATTGGCTGAATGAATGGAATAGTAAGTGTCAAGTGTTTTTAGAGTGAGATAGGTGGAGAATAGTAAGGGCAGACTGTTGTTTGCTTTCTAGTTTACGCAGAGGAGATGAAAAGATGAAGAGAGAGACTGGTTGTTTAGCAACTCATGGTCTGCCTCACACTGAGAGTTGAATGGAGAAATCCGTGAGATAGATTTCATGAATGAACTCACCTTCTCGTCTCCTCCACCCTCTTTCCACTTACGATGGGGGGTTATGACGTCAAAGGACACAGACAAGAATGACGTATGCAGTCACCATGTGCTCAACAACTTACCCGACTAACCTAACCGTCAGCCATGTGCTCTCGCAAACTCGGAAAAAATCGATAACTCCGGAATCCACCTCAAACCAACCTTCGTCAAGTCGCACCAAAGCTGGCAGTTGGGTCAGATCATGAACCCCACATGCCTTTCCCTCGTGTACTACCGTCTACCAAAATTACAAGCTTCCGCTCGTCACAACTTCAACTCTTTTCCATAATCATTTCCTTCTCCACCGCTTTTGTCCTACATCCATGGTCAATGTCATTACCATTCGCACATTAGCACCCAGGTGCGAGTCGTCTCTCCGGGAATCGATTCTCCCGAGACCTTGCACGCATCACCTGAGGAAAGTCCAAGTGACAAATATCCTATATGTTTGCCAGACCGCACCACTACAGCACTGGTAAAGTACATCCACGAAGTACAAGTACAATGAAAATAAACATTAGTTGACATTTGAACTTCGTGACTAGTCAGAGTGGTCAATTTGTGTGCGGCCTGACACATGCTCCGACTACCTGTGTTGAATTTGAGTAGTAGTTGGATGATGATCCATGCGAGGTTTGAAGGCGGAAAGGACATAAAGAGAGATTTCTTTAGGTGCGAGATGACATGTGTGGACATGTGGAAGCAATAGTAAAAAATCATGCCGAGGGGAATTCGAGAGGCTGTTGTAAACATTGAAGTTGAATCTTGGATGAATGCATGGATGGAGATGAAGTCAATAATAACTTAGCTTCTAATCTTCTGACTCCACACCTGTCATCTGCTCTTTAGCCCTATTCCTTTACCTTTTCATCCATCCAAGCCAACCCAACGGCGCCTGCCGTCCCTCCATCCACTTGTGAGATTGTGACTGACTCGTAAGCGTAAGGACGAGAGGAAGACAATGTTTCCAAAAGGTGAGCATGGAGAGGAGATCTCAAAAAAATTGCATAAATATGTAGTATTTTTTTTAAATGGGTGGATGAAAGAGTAAAAAAATGTTTTTAGGCATGTTGATCTTCAAGTTGGCCATATAAGGTAGGGGGACAAGAGCCGAAGTTTGCGGAGCGGTTACGTCAGCGCTCTGAATAAATGCAGACAAGTTCGTCCAGCAATCTCAAGATGAGCTCAAGATGTTGGGCTGAAGGCAGCCAAGAGACACGGCAAAAAGGGTTAAATGCAAAGTGAGTCGTACAGTGTGTGTAATGCAGTGCAACTTTTTAAAGCTATTCTACACAACCCATGGTCCTAACATAGACCTCGTCAGACGCATGCAGGTTTCCTTATCCCTTACTCTTTAATTCCCATCATCTGCTTTCCTCATCACTGCCACACTTCCTACCTTAAATACAGAAAAAACACAACACATCTCATCTGTTTACCTTTCCCTTTTTTGATACTTCGTCATCGTACACACTTCATCCAACCTGCTCCGACCTTCTAAGTAAAATTAAAAATACTTCTAATTGTTATACGTTTGAAGAGCAGAACCTGAGCGTACATGTCGTAAATTTTATCGTGAATTAAGAAAACAATGGAACAATTTGATTTGGTTCAGCTCAAGTGAATTCTTAGAATTTTTGCACTTTCATACCTGGGCAAACTTGAACATCAGCAACTGGTTAATTCAATTCTTTGGCTAAATGTTGAGGATAGGGATCAATTGAGAACGAGAGAAAGACCCTTTGTATTTTATCAGATGCTTATGTATTAGAAAGGTTTTTCATTTTAATGTTTACAAAACAACGGATTTTTTTTCAGATGAAAAGCTAAGCGAGACCGAGAAAGCATTAGTCGGGAGTCACAATACATAATATTTCCCTGCATCGAAGGAGTTTATCAGTTTACAGTTGAATCCGGAAAACAAATAAAAATGACGAGTACTTTAAGAGTCGAATAAATGTGGAGTCAATACGACGAGCTCTCCGTTAACACCGGCTCACAACTTTCTACTCTAGATGACCCTGCCAAGTGAAGGTTTAGCTTGTTTTCGAATTGTACTGCTTTGAACATTTTTAAGCAAGAAGCAACTGTTGTTGTCTTTTGAACAAGCTATTTGATAATGACTAAAATGACAAAATAGGAATGCTGATTTACTAAATTATGCTAAAACAAGATCCATACGTGAGGAACAAGCATCAATTTCCTTCCTATCGTCTTCAATGATATAGATTTTCAGCACAAAAAAAATCAGAAGTTGTATTCCACGAGATCCGCAGATAGTCTGTGCTATCACCACTCTAAAAGTTTTGTCTCAAGAAATTGTATGAATTAAAACCTGTACTTGATTCGGTTAGTGGAAACCGCGAGAAAATATTCTACAACAATTCGGTGTTTCAAAAATAGGACATAAATATCCGGAACCAAAACGCCAAACCGGCTAATTTTCATTTATGTAAGATTTTGTAGATCTTTTGCAAAAGTACGCCATTTAAATTTGATTGAATGCCCTTTGGATCAGCTTGAATTGCCATCAAAATTCAATCGTGATTCTACGAATGAATTTTCCGAATTTTTTATTTATACTTCAGACAATAGTAATCCCCTGACAAATGATGTATTATGCAATGCTCGCCTCAAGATTCGTCCCTTACAAAGGTTTCAAAAATAAAACAACATTCAGCATTGAATTGAAGTGAATTGAATTGCTACCCGACGTGACGTAATCGTGCCACGCATACGGCCAGGAACAAAACAAACAGCAAGCCCATTTTAGTCGCCATGTTTCTTACAGCAAATTTGTGTTTGCAAAAGTTTCCATGGAAATAGTTACAGAAGTTGCTAAGAAAACTGCAGCTTCAACAAATCCAAAATTTTAACAGTATTCTGGTTGTTCTGTAATTAATAACATCCAAATATATCGAACAATCTATCCTCAAGGTATCTTGATAACTACTGTCCTTGACTTAAGTGTAGCGTTTGCTAGCCTTAGCAAGATTTCTTTCTTCTTGTATTGTTGTAAATATAGGAATTTGTCTTATACAGTCAGCAGCAATTTTTGCTTCAAATAATAAGTGATGAACATATTTCTACTTATTTACTTTGAAAATTTGGAATTTCGTATTTTGCTGCATCGACTTTTCTGGTACTGACTTTAGTGGAATTGATTTATACACAAGGGTACAAGACGTTTTATTTACTAATTATTCAAGCGTGAGTAGTACTCAACTTTTCAATTTTTCAATTTCGGAGATCTAAACCAATGATGAGGAGCTAATTCCAGTCGCATTAGAGTTTTATTTAGCGCATACCTTTGTAGACAATTACAGCTAAAAGGTAGGCTTAGGTTGTTATTGTTAGATTGTTTTGGAAAAGCAACCTAATGGTAAGCTGCTACAACTTCTTGCTGAAATTGAATCTACTACGACTACGCTGATTTTTGTCGGATCAGCAAACAACAAAGTTGGATTTAATCAACTCAAATTTGTAAATATTTCGATACAATATACAAAATACTATTTATTAAGGACTTGCAGTTGTAACGCTTTAATTAGTCAAGCATTTCAAATGTAAAGAGGAAAAACTTGGTCGTTCAAAGCCAAAGTACAACTGCTATTAAGCGGAAGCAAGAAACTGTTCAAAATGAATGAAAAATGACCAAGTCCAAGAATTGTTTCAATTATCCTGCCCTCACACCAAACTGAAAATGGGTTTCGAGTCTCGCTAGATACAGTTTTCAGTGTTTTCACGGCAAACATTCCAGAAGGAAAAATATAGAACAGAATGCAGTAATTGACACATTATATTACTACATTCTCTTGTATATTTGTATTCAAAATAACGATAAATTCTTTGTGCTTCAGAACTATTTTTCTGTACGATTAGCAGTTCGATGCACCCTGTTGGCAGCTGGTTTTAAATCTCCACTGTGGCTAATAATTTTTTGTAGTTTGATCGCCCTCGCTGTATTTTAATGTCAGTGTATATGCTGCAATAGTTATTTGCAGCTTTCGGAATGTAGAAAACTTGAAGATATCACTGTTGTTGAATACAAGTAAAATTATCTGTGTTGATAACGATCAAATCTTGACTTTCTCAGCAACACTCTACATGAGAAAATTGGATTTTGATAAAATGTGCTTATTTTTAATTTCAATTCTAAATATTGACCCAGGTTCACATGTTGTGGAGTGAGCCTAAAGCTCATATTATTTATTTTGAAATTTGCAACGAGTTCTTCAATATTTCGAGTTTGCAAGTTCTCCAGCAAACCTCTTAATCGGCTTGTTGGAGAACTCGCACCCACTTTAAATTTTTTAGATAAAAAGCGTACAGATTTTTCTGTTCGCCTCGCATTATACCTAATTTTTTTCCTGTTGCATTTTTTCAATAATTATCATGCTTTTCTATTGAGTTCGGAATCATCAAATTGTTTCAATTAAATTAGAACAACTTTCCCATCGGTCAACGTAAAACTGATAGATTGAGAAAATACAAAACACTCAATCAACACAACAAGCAAATAAAAGTTGCAGCAATTTGTGCAGTACGAATTTACATAATACTAGGTGCAATCCTGCAATCGACATGTCGATTGCAATTGGACATTTGATGTCCAATTTTAGTGCAGTTAGGGCAAAGACGTTAGTGTCTTAGCGATGGTTCCAAGCTGATTCCGACCACACGCTGTACTGGTCTATAAGCAATAATTTGTTGTTTTTGAGCAT
>JAQGCM010001319.1:0-16007 GCA_034699705.1 Hymenaphorura dentifera | reverse complement strand
TTACACCACCACATTCTATCATCTCAAGACTTGTTCTCGTTCTCGACCCGTGCAGGCGTCATCATTCATTACTTTTTTGAGAGTTCTTCTTCTTCTTCTTCTCCTCCGTCGTCTTTGGCACTTCAGTTTTTTCGCAAGACGTGCGTTCGTCCTCCTTCCTTGTTGTTGGTCCTGTCCTGAATGAGCAACATTGCTTGTCCACACCAGAATGCTTACCGTCAACAACGCCAACACTCACAACAATAATAACAACACTTGCACCACCACCACCACCAACAACAATAACGACGACGACAGCAATAAAGGCATCAAAGTTGAGACTTGTTACTCCACGCAATCGGACGTTGGGACTTTGAACAACTTTAACTTCAATTTCAACTCACAACAGTAGAGACTCAGGTGAGGAACAAATTCCATTTCTGTATTTTTTTGAGAACTTGCAGAGCAGGCAGACAGACAGACTTTTGAAAATCGCGTATTTTCGCATAAACTTGACAACAAAATTGCAAAATGCCCGGAATAAAGAAGTAGTAGTAGCCTGTCGAAAGTGGCTGGGAGGCGGGTTCTGAAGTTGTGATACCCGCCTGGGGAAGTAGAGCCTGACGAGCGGTAATTGAATGGTTTCTGTGTCATAATTGCATTCTCCTTCCTCCGCTCCGCAGAGTTCTCTTCTTGTTATTCCTGGAAGCGGAAATTCAATAAGTTCCTCGTCTTCTTTTTTTTCTTGAATAAAAAATCTGAGAAAATTCGTACGTAACGAAAAGAAGGGAGAGAAGGGTAAGGAAAGAAAGAAAGAGTGTAGAAAGTGACAGGCAGTGACTTTGTGACTCAAGTCGAAGACGAGATCCACTGCTCACTGCATGTACTAGACTATGTATAGTCTAAGTTTTCCTTTTCGCATTTTGACAATGCCATTAAGGACCCACCGCGACGTCGTCGTCGTCGTCGGAGCTCTAAAGTGATTGTCGGTTTTTGATGAGGTTAGTTTCCTTTCTAATGGAGTTTCTTAATGAGGAAATGGTATACTTTAATAATAAAAGCAGTTCAGTTTCTCCGTGGTTTCGGGAGTCTTAAATAGAAGAGTCGAGTCGGGTTGAGACTTTAGTTCAAATACATACAAACTGTAATAGAGTCACAGTCACAGTCACAATCTCGACTCGACTTGGATTGGAAGATTGGTTTCCACGTTGTAATAATAATGCCTCATAGATTTCTAAGCATTGATTTCGTTATTCGTTCTCATTTCTCAAATCTTAATAAACTAACTTACTAACTACCTTCAATAAAACAAGGCGACAAACTTTATTGCTTTCTCAGTCTTTGTCTAAATTCCAAATTTTGAAAAATTTCTGCTAGACTTGCGATCCAATTAATTTTGCCCAACAATACAGCTCTCCGGCCAAAGTTCTGCTGGTTTGCTAATTAAATAGTTTTATTTGTCGTCACTTCAAAGTAGTACAAAGAGTCAGGGTGAGGCTGCTTAGGTTTTTAGACAGAAGAAACGCGTTTGAGTTTGAGTCATTTTGTGAATTAGAGCAGAAGATAATCGCCCTCTGAGCCCAAAAGGGCGACTTCGGCAAGGCGTCCTACGTCTACACAGACATCATCATTTTTGTGCTGCGACAAACTTTCACTTTTGACAATCGACAAATGAAGATATCGCACTATTGTTTTCTCCCCTAAAAGCAGCCGCAGCAGCAGGCAGGCAGATAAACAATAGATTTAGATTTGGTTCAAAATTTTGAGCCAAGGCTTTCTGTCCTGCTCCAGAAAGTTATTCAAAGCTCTGAGCAATTAGTTCAATCTCAATGTCTGTCTGCAGCGGCAGCACTCTGGGATAGGAGAAAGCTGGAGAAAGTAGAAGCAGCACCAGCCTTTGCCTTGTAGCTTTCTCCAGCGGCAGTGTGGCGAAATGTTCTTCAAGAATATTGTGCATGGTGGTGTTGGGATGGACCTATGTACGTACGAGAGTGAGAGTGGAGAGAACCATTAAGAAAACGAGATTATTCTCTAGGGACCTTCACTTCATGTAATTTGATACTCTCTCGTCCTCGTCTGTGTAGTGAGTGCTTGAAGAAACCCACCAACAAAACTCTTTCTCGTCTCATCCATCCTCTAACAAATTCTATATTGACTTCCGCTTCACTTCCTCTTTTTCTCAACTTTGCTTGGCTTGCCATCCAAATGGAACTGAACTGAGGCTTTCCAAATTCTTCAAACTCAAACTCTAAAAATAAAACTACGTACGTAGTAAGCAGTCAACTTTGGCAATTTTCTCTCTGCCCATCCAAGACCCAGCCAGCCAGCCATTCCTTCAATAACTTTATAAAGAAGCCTAGGATGGATGCAAATATTGCAAACTAAAAAGAAGTCAAAAACTGAGTGAGTGGAGGTAGGCGAGCTCTTTTTTCGCGAATGTTTTTGCGGAAGACGACGACCCGACGATAGAACCATCGGGTCGTCGTCTTCATCTTCTAATTTTTTTCGGTCGGTTCGACTCGGTTCAAAATTTTTGATGATTAGATTTCAGATTTGAGCGAGTTGTGTTGTGTTGCGAGTCAGTCGAATGGCTAAAAATAGTAGTACGTAGAATTTGCTTTCTCTGTCTGAAATTTAGTAGCAAACCTTTCAAAATATCAAATCAAAAGCACAACGAAAACGAATCAAAATATTACAAGTTGGATTGAATTGGAGTTGCAGGCAGTGAGTGTTAGATGTAAGGGAGCGGAGCGGAAGTATATTTTGACTGGTCCAAATGCACACACATTTGATTTGCTAGTGAACAACTTACATTTTATTTCCATTAGCCCCGGGTGGGTAGCCAAACCTAGGCACAGTCACTGCACTGCACGGCTGAATCAAATCCCAAACCACTCAGCTCAAGTAGTCGTCGTCGTAGTTGTTCCCACTCTCCAGACTCAGACTCAGACCCTAGAATTTCAATAAAATATAAATACATACGTACATGTATTATATGAGCACAATTTCTGAGTAAACGTTTGAGATTTCATTTCTAGAACGAATTCAACGAATAAACGAATAATTGTGCACAAATAAATTAGCTCGATTTTTCTGGCTAGTCTTACAAAACCAAAGCTCAAACTCAAAATTAATTGCAACAACAAAAATATTTTGTCAAACTCCAAACTCTGCTCTACACTGCGACTCCAGCCATTTTGTCCTCTGTCATTTTGAGTCAGGACAGGGCAGGAAGGACAAGCTGCTCAGTTTGTGCGAACAACATAAATGCCTAAATACTTTGCCAATGTCAGTGCCAGGGTAGGACTGACTACTTAAACGACGCCATCACTCATTACGCACTGTCAGCTGTTCGTCGAGCACTAACAATGATGGATCGACTCAATCGAATGAAAAACTGAGAGACATCATTTGAGCACAAAAATGACAAGAATGACAATTAAATGAAGTCAAACGCAAGACTGCTGAGCCACCAGCATCAGCAAGTGCCTAAAATTTAGTTTAAATTTGATAAATATTTCTTGACGACTTTGCTCGGCGTGCGTTAGTCCATAGTAAAAAGTAGTCGTCAACAAGACAATTCGTCCGGCCGTCAAATCCTGGCTGCTGACTAGGCTAGACTCGGACGACTCTGACTCTGACTCTGATCCAGATTACGACTAGTAAAAAATTTATGTCAGAATTCCGGAAGTAATAAAAATCGGTCCGGTCCCGGTCCTTAGCCTGCCCGTCACTACTTACTACTTACACATTTTATGTGCGAAAACTCCTGTCCTGTCTTCCTTACGTGCTGTAGCTGTGCTCTGCTCTGCTCTGCTTTCTCCATAGATGTTAAGTAGGTTAAAAAGTAAAACTTTGTTGTTGATCGATTTGTGATGTGAAAGATTCTGAGGAGGATGAAGTGAAACAATTTCGCGCATGAACTGCGGTACGTTTTCTAAAGCTCTTCAATAAACACGGCACGGCTCGACGGCACACACGACGAGAAGCTCATAGTTTCTATCTGTTGGGATTTTCTTTTGGCAGGCACTACATAATATTGCCCTATTTTCCCATTCTTCAATTTCTCAGAAATCTTGAGATATTATTATTATTACGTGTATTTCTAAACTTCTCCAGGCAGCTCATAGATTTTGTAACCAATTTGCTAAATTATGTTGACTGAACTCGATCAGACTCAGCAGACGTGAAAGTGATTTGAGTGATTTCCAGACAGGTCGGTCTGGTCTGCATATTTGCGAGCGATTCCAGTTTTTTTTTCCATAAATTTCTAGGAGATTCTAGCTTTTATCTATAAATGATACGGAATCTAAGGATTTCAGTTTCCAATCTGTATTTCTAGCACTTTGTCCACGAAGTAAGAACTCCTAAAATTTCATTTAAAATTTGGCTGAAAATTTCCAATTTTTACTTTGAAAATAGCAAGTTTGGCTGAAAATGTAAAATTTTGACTTTGAAAATAGCAAACTTGGCTGAAAATGTCAAATTTTATTCTTGTTTTGCCACTTCCTTCGAGGCTATCCGGTTTTGAAGAGATCTTCTTACTTTTGATGCAAGCGCAAAAAAACAGAAAACACTGGAAACTAGACTTAGAAAAAAACAGCCATTTTTCTGTAGACGAGGACTCAAACACAACTAATTAAGCCGACACCGAGACCACCCCTTGATTGCAAGATCTGCATTGCATGAATGATATTCCTAGCCCAGCCCGCACGTATGAATACACAGATTATGTAAGTAAGTTCAAACTAATTCTAAGAAAACTAGAACAAGATCGCGAGTAAGTAAATTTCTGAAATTTGAGAAGCTACATACGTAAATACGTACGTCGTGTACAGCAGCGTACGGTTTACGTGAGCCACTCACAGAATCAAATTTTGTTTCCGTGCGTACAAAAGCCGGAAGGAACACACACACACGCAAGAGAGCCTAAAAAAAGGTTAGCTCTTAAATTCAATAAATTCCCTTGGGTCCTCGGATCTTTCGGATCTTTTGGATTTAATTAGAGGGCTAAACCTGGTAAATAAGATTCGTTTCGTTCCTTCTGTCAGCCGACGACTAGACTACACGACTCGAATTATAAGTTTATGTACTCTCTGCTTCTGCTACTGCACTGCTACTCCTGCTTAATTCTAAATTCTTGGAAATTAAACGCTTTGACGAGACACTTAGTTTGTTCAATATTTGGCGAGATACGTAGGAAGGTAAATATCTGAGGTCCACCCACACGTCAATGAAATAATCGTGGGACGAGCCAAATTTAGTTGCAGAATTAATTGCGACTAAATTGATTTCATTATTGTCGTTCCTAAATCAGAATTCTCAACTGGCTAATGGCCTCGTCAACCTCTTTGAGAGGCTGACGAGGGCCAGATTAATCCGTATAATAATTACAATTTCGAATGTTCTCAGCTAAAACTTTTTACCTTTGCAGATAAAAATTGCTGTAAATTTTTTGTTTGTCATCACACTCGAACTTGCAAAATCTCGCCGCTCGCCTCCATTAGTAAAATGAGTGGTGCTTCGACTCGGCTCGTTGGTAACTTTCCACATTAATCTTGCTATGCATGACTATCATCATCTTCAGTGCAAATTCAACCGAAATCAATATGCAGTCAGAGTAGGAGCTCAGCTCAGCTCAACTAGCTGTAAATTAGTTTTCAAGTCCCTAGACCAATCCCGAGAAACGTTTCATATTGCATTGTTTCCGTGTCACTTTCTCCCAAGATGCATGGTTTTGCAAATTTCTATAGCATACTTTGTTCTTGTCATTTTCCATTCCTATCTTCTGTTTTTTTTTAAGAATACAAATATTTCTGTCCATCAAGAATCAAAAATCTCATCTGAGAGCATCTCAGCCAAGCATCTGAGAAATTTTGCTCATTTGCTTCTGCTTATTATTATTATTGTGAACTCGACTTGATTGTCTTGCTTCAAATCTGTAGACAATATTCTCGGGCTGTTCGTCGTGTGCTTTATTCTGCATATTCGCACACAAGTATTGAACTAATGAGGTCTCTCTGCTTTTTGTCCCTTTCTCTTTCTCATGTATTAGATTACAAATTCCCAATTCCAATTTATATAACGATCCGAATAACAAGTCAAAGTAGTATTACGTAAGTTGAGCTCCACAGGTCTTGACTTGCCTTGCCTCGTCGTCGTCGACGACGACAATTTCCTATGAATAACAATATTTCTCTCAATTTGCAAATTTGCGAAGACGACTCAGATTACATTTCGTACCTTGTGCTCGGTCTCTGAGCGGAGTCCCTGTCACGATTTCAAATATAATTACGACGTGAAGATCACCGGAGACAAAGACTGAAACACTAGAACATTTTTTTTTATTAATTTCCGTACCGACCGTATTCCTTACATTTACTGCACAAGGAGTCGCAGATCGGGGTGAGGACGAGGAGTGAGGAATACTTTGGGGACTCAAGAAAATTTCCCCGGACTTGTTTGCCAATTTATTTGCAAGGCCTTTGCAAAACTCACTACGTACTACTTTTCATTTCTAAGAAAACTTTTGGTTCAGAATTTAGCCAAGGGAGATGAGAGGGAATATTTATTACATCCATCCATTTGTTTATGACTTGACTGAAATAATAAGGCTGTTTCGTTGCTCAGCTCTTTTAGTGACATCCAATCCGATGTCACCCGGGTTTTTCTTTGCACAACTTTCACTTCACCTAGGGACCAAGACCAAGACCAAGCAAGACCTGGAACTCATCTCATCTCAACTCCTAGTCTTTCTTGATTTGGTTTAAAACCCAAAAGACAAAACCAAAAACCCATCTCTGAATTTCTGCGAATGGTTTGTTCATTTGATTGGCTCTCATTTCATTTCTAAGCACGCACGGATCGAGTGGCTGCTCGACAATTTTCGTTTTGGTTTTTTTTTTTTTACTTTTTCTGCTTCTGAATTTGCATATTTCAGAGAAGACACACTCAAACTGATTGCATGATTCACTCGAAGGCAATGTAGAACTGGGAAGCCATCGGATTTTACGACGTGGTATTTGCAAATATTGCTACTGTGCTACTTACTACTTTCGACACGTTTTGACTGTAAAATCAAACTCATACTCGCGTTCGTGTCGTGTGGCGAAAGCGAAACTCACACCTTTCAATAAATTTCGACAAATTCGAAATCCAATCACTCAAGAGCGGAACAGAAACAGTATTCTAGTTTGGAATGCAAATGAAATGAGTTTGGTTGGCGTTGACTGACTGTTTGGTAATAAACTGAGGAGCGGACTCGGGCCGGGCAGATTGAGTAATTAATTATTACTTGATCAAAGTCAAAGTATGGCATGGCATGGCAAGGCAAGGCATGTTTCGCTTTATGAGCTGAGCTGAGCTGAGCAAAATCTACCTGGCATTTCAACCTACTCTTGATAATTAAAGAATTCCCTGGTATGCTTGCCCGTGCATGTGAATTTAGAGTTTTGGGCTTAAAGTTAGCCGCAAATGAAAGTGAGATGATTCAAAATTATTAAAAATCTCTTATGCAATTATCAAATGATTTTGAGCAGCTGAGATTGGATCGCACAATTTTTTTCGACCGGCCCATTGTAAAATGATGAGTCACGCATGAACATGCTCTACTGTAGTTTGCAAAGTTATTGCGCGTCCGTCCATCCATACGTATGCAAATTTGAATTTGATTGGCACTCCTGAAATTGAGACATTACTTTCTTACTCCTCATTTTTCTAGCCCAACCCCAAAATTTCCATTAAACTAAATTAAATTGAAGAGTGAGTCATGTATTTGTCTGCGTTCACATATACACAGGGCTCAGGCTCAGCACAAGTCTGAGCCCTGCCTGAGCCTTCTCAAGTAGCAGTAGCAGTAGGTGCAGCAGGTGCAGCAGAAGCAGCACTCAAATCCAAAACTCATAAAATAATTCCATCCATCCAGGTCAGGTCTGGTAGGTAGGTGAGCTCACTTTAGAATATTGGTTTTTGAATTTAATTTGAATTTCTAGTCCGTCGTCGTCGTCGTTGTCGTTGCTTCGCTACAAGTACGTACAACAGCAGCAGTGCGTATTTGCAAAATCTGTGTAGTTTTTCCACCAGCTGTTTTTGCTTTGCTCCAAAACCACCTCATCAATCTGGTTTTTGAGCGGGAGCTGCTGCTTGGGTTGTCTCGTTATTAAGTCCTCTCTCTGGAATCTGAAATCTGAATCAAATTTAGCACGAAGGATGCTCGCTGTATAGCTCCAGCCTTTTGTTTCGCTTTATATTTCCGAGGGTAACAAGTTTAATAGCTGAGCTGCATGGCACTGTTCATCGTTTTTGCGATGTGTTCGTGTTGTTGTTGCTCCGCAGAGATTGAAAGACAGAAAGAGAGAGAGTGGAGGGAGACTGCATTAGGAGCGGAGAGGAGTGCAGTGCAATCTTGATAATGCATGAAAAGCTGGGAGGTTGAGATTGGCGAAATGACTCAATTATGACTAGTGGTTGTCATTAAGACTCGTTGAGTA
The DNA here is from genome assembly GCA_034699705.1 of Hymenaphorura dentifera. NCBI lineage: Eukaryota > Metazoa > Arthropoda > Collembola > Poduromorpha > Onychiuridae > Hymenaphorura > Hymenaphorura dentifera. The sequence goes on along the minus strand of JAQGCM010001319.1, from coordinate 7,539 downwards.
AATACTCGTAAAGTAATCACGTTAACCCAATTAAAGGAACAGAGGCAGGCAGGCTGAGAGTGCTCCGCTCCGCTGCTCTCTTGTATTCCAGCACCAAACCCAAGCCTCAACTTGACTCGAGCTAAAACTAAGAACAAATCCGTTGTTGTTGTCGTCGTCGTCGTCTCCACCAACTTTCTCTTGCTTTCTTCACTTTCTCTCGCAGGCAGGCACCAGCAGCAGCAGAGAATGTAAAGGAAATTCTCTCCGCACGGCACGGCACGGCACGACGACGACGGTTGGTTGTGATGATGATGATGATGATGAAAATCTTTTAACAGCATGAGGTCGACAACTGAGCTGAGTAAAATACTCAGCTGACAAAATGACACACGACAACCCAGAAGACTACTCGGGTCCTAATGCCCGCCTTTTCTACAAGTTTGTTGCTGTTAGGGATTTGGGCTCTGCATTCACAATTCACACTGCAGGAAAAACTGTGTCGTGGGTAGGCCAAAATTTCGAAAAAATCCAAAACGGATCCAGCCAGCATAAAACAGAGCCTGCCTAACATTTGTCCACCAAACTCTAATTCTAATTAAATCCAATCAGGATTTTAGAATAGAGTTAATTAGATAATTAAATTAAAATCAAACTGAGGAAGGCAAGGACGTAGAGTCGTACGTTGTGACCCTGGAACCTGTTCTCGTTTTTTTTCCCAATGCTCGACGCTCTGGAGTCTGGAGCTATCTCGCCATCTCATGCACATTCTTGTCTTGTGTGTGCTTGTGTCTTTGAAATGCCAACCACCTTAAATGAAATTAAGTAACTCGGGGCGATGCGAGGCGAGGCGGCGACAGAATGGAGATGCGATGAGAACAAACTCTAATTATCTCAACGCTCTCAGCCTTGCCTACTGCCTGCCCAACGTCGGCAACAATTTTCTCCAGTAGTCCAGGGCTGGATTGTCCAGGATTCTCTTCGCACCGCCTCAATCCATTCTTAGCTCGCCCCAAGTGAGTGTTTTTCTTGTCATTGTACTCCTCCACTAACTCCACTGCAGTTCAAGAATAATAAATTATGCCAAAAAAGAAAGCCAGCCAGCTAGCTGCATTCAGGACTCAGGACTCACAGTGGATACTGAAATGGAATCCATCCTGCAATGCGATAGCCATTTCTAGATTTCTAGATTTACAGAATGGATTGCAAACATTGTGGCTCTCTCTCACTGCTCTGCACTGCACGGCTGTGTAAACATATAGAGATACACACAGCGTTTGGTTTTGATCCAAACCTAGCCTGGCCTGGCTGCCCGGATTCGGATTTGGATTGCCTTTTGCCGTTCCGTTGCATTGCAAAAACTAATTTTCTTTTTGCTTTATTTACTCATCCGTCCGTCCGTCTATTCAGACGCTTTCTGTAGTCTAGTGTCTACCTAGTCCATTTTGGTCTGGGTCGGGTCGGGTCGAGACTTGAGTTCCCAAATCTGCTGAGTTGGTCGAGTCGGGTAGGGTCGGATCGGAATTTTCAGATATTATTATTATTACAATAGCAATCCACTGTAGTGTTCTCATTCAGACGCAATGATATACACAGAGACTAGACTTGACTGGAGGGTCTGGAGTCGTCATCGTTAGACTGTGTAATTAAATCTCCAAATATTTATAAGCAAACATATTCAATGAATGGTCACCAGGAACCAGACTAAACTGTGCTTTGAGGTTTGGCAGCTGTTCACTCTGATTTCATTATTTCAAAGCTAGGCCCTTGGGCGCTTTCAAATTTAAATTTGCGATCTCAACATGCGAAAATTGAGTTGAAAATGTGAAAATTCAAATTAAGTTGTTTGCTTTCTCCAAATTGGGTTTTTAAATCCTAGCCAGCTTGTATTGTAGAGCTGCATCCTGTATTTTACTTTTGAGCCATTAGAGTGTCTCTGCAAACAACCACAAAATCGAATCGTCGAATATGTACATGGCGGACTAGAGTCTTGACCATGTGTCATCTTCCTTGTAATTGAAATCGAAACGTCAACAAAAATTTGTGGCTGACTTTGCGCATTTCTTGTTCGTCATGGTCGTGGGTTTAAGCATTATTGCGGCCGAAGGAATAATATCCATACACATTTTTTGACGTGCAACCAAGCAATTTGCTGAGCACAATTCACACGTTTGTGCGTTATTCTTTGGAAGGTTTTACATGAACCACTTATGTTCCGTATCCCGTAAATGCCCTGGTCTGGAGTTGTAGTTGACAAGGGAGCAATTCAACGCGATGGGACTCCTCTCGGCGGCTTAACTAAATTGGCTGTCGGCTTTTGAAAGTTTTGTGGCACATAATCTTGGAATGCTTTATGCATGCATGCATTTTAGGGCAAAGATTTGCAATTCTGAATTTGAGAACGCTGCAAACCGTTTTCAATTTGAAGACAAGTAAGTATAAATGTTAAAATCAAAAGCAAGCAACCAGTCTACCGAGCTCCCTCGCCGCACCAAAAAAAAAAATTCCAAGAAAACTGAACTGAACGCAAGAGAAGGAAGGATGATGGAAAACTAGGGCATTTGGGGACTCGGTTTTCTCTCGAGCAGCAGCATTTGTTTGGAGAGAAGTGAAAGTCTTTCCCTAACTGCATTGTGTAAAAAAAAAACTGAAGGAGGTTCATGTCTCTGAATCTAGTTATGCCACTTCTGCTTCTAGGAATTCGGCGATCGTTCCTAGCCCAGCACAGCACTCCAAGTCCCGTCCTACCAGCAGCATCCATCCATTCCAAACTTGGAAACTTGCATTACATTACATTACATAGTATCACCCATCTATTCATCTTTTTCATCATGAAAGATGTGGAGCGTCGAGAGCACCACCAAACTTTTGCCAAAAAAAGAAGGGGTTTGCTACTCCTCTTCACCAAATCGATAAAAACGCTGCCGCCCCACCTCCTCGCACAACTTTTTTTCCACAACGTTTTCATATCTTTATTATTCCCACCCAACAAAAACTTTCTTTTCGTTATACAGCAGTACATAATATTGGAGTGAAATCCAAAAGCCGATGGCACAAAACCACATATTGACGGAGAAAGTCTGTCCGTCCGTCCGTCCGCCGATCTTAGTAGCACACGTTCACGTTGCACTGATCCGTAAGACAAGATCCAGAAATCTTAACGAACTGGACAGACGACGACGACGATGACGCTTTGCTCTTATCATCCCAAACCAAATGGAATTCGTGCAGTAGTTTTCACAAGTAGGAATTATTTTGATTCGGGATTCCTTGTAGACGACGAGATCTCAAAATAAACTGAGTCGTCTCTGGTGACTGATTTGTCCAAAATACAAGAAGGGGCAGCAGCACAATTTCTGCCTTGCTTTGCCGTGACTTTGGGTTCCGTTCGGGTGTAAGCATGGAAAAGAGATAAGATTTTTCAGTGACCTGAGAAAAAAAGGTGTATCTGTCATCGGAAGCGGCAAGAGCAAGCAGCACCTGGAGAAAGTTATGAGAGTGAAAGTTGCCTTTCTCCAAAATCACCGAACCCTTAAGTAAAGTGAGTGAAGAAAACCATGCAAAGCAAAGCAGCATACATACATTGTAGATGAAAACCTGGGTAGATCCGAGGAAAGGAAGCAGCAATGCATGCAGTGAGTCGAGTCGAGTCGTCGTTTATACTAGTTTGGGAAACTTCCCAATGGAAGTTTAAATGGAAGTCAGTAGTGTAACATCTCTGTGTTCCTCTGCCTGCATGCATGGCATTCAGGCAATGCATCGATCGCAGCCCTTCTCAACAAGAACGGAATGACAGGCAGGCAGGCACGGAGCGAGCAATGGAGTCAAAAAAAAACGAAGAGAAGAGAGAAGCCCAAAACTCAACCAACCAACCAACTTTGTTAGGAGCTAACGCTAAGGCTCAGACTAGAGACTCGAATCTAGATTCTAGGATGTGATGGGAACCTAGTCGTAGTCGTCGCCCACTGTACGGGTACGAGTGAGAGAAACTAGCTTGAGAAAGCTGGCTGGCTGGCTAGATTTATCGATAATGCGAAAGAGTGTGTACGTTTGAGAGAGTTCCCCACCAAAAAACTGGCCATTTCATCTCTCAATCTATCTACATAGTAGTCGAAGTAGAACGTTGAACAGACTCAACTCGACTCGACCCGACTCAAGCCTTCAAACTCACTCAGTCAGCACAGTCACAGCACAGTCAGTCTAAATGATGCTGCTGGTGCTGCTTATCGTGCTATCCCGTCGTCGCTCACGAAGGACTCAAGACTAGGCTAGGACCTCCGAAAAAAATCTGACTCTACCCGAATTTCAGTTTAGAGGAAACAGCCGACCAGCCAGCCAGCTTGAAAATTAAGACCTAGGATCAAAGACAAGCTTCTTGAGCGAGCTAACTTTCTTTTCATCACTTTCACCACTCTGTGTAGATTTTCCTGTGAAATCTGAAGCAAGCTAACACAACACGTTCAGCTAGGTCAATAAAAGCTAGAAAAACTAATAAAAATCAAAGCAAAGAAGCAGCACACACACACAAAAAAGCTGTGAAACTATGTATGAAACTGCATGGGTAGCTCAAAAATTCTGCAACGGTTTTGCTATCACTGAGCGTTAGCTTTCTCCAGAATACAAAATTGTGGAAATTGTTTTTGCAGAAAAAGAACGAAACCAATAATGGCACAATGGCCAATGCAGCTCGGCTTGGTTTTCTTTGAATTGCGACTGCACTTGGCCATTAAGAAAAGACGAAGAGCAGTAGCAATTGTATTGTATTGTCTAGATTTAGTTCAAGATTTTGTTTGAGAAGAGAAGACGATTCAGAAGTCTAGCGAAAAAAATGTTTAGAAAAGAAAAAAGCCACGAAAGCCGTCGCATCGCGTCGCGTCGTCTGAATCTGATGGGGTTTGAGTCGAGTTTGAGTCCAACTCGCTTCCTTGGGCAGAGCTGAGCTGAGTTCGTCCATCGTCCGTGTCTGTGTCCATTAAGTTGAATGGGTCCGGCTCGGATCGTCATAAACACAAAATGACTTGCAGTTCTTGCAGCATTTGCTTTACTTTTCACCTTTTATCGAGAAAAAAAATTGTGTTCGAAGGTAGCAGTATAGAGACGTAGAGAGAGAAAGCTCGATCATCGGATCGGAACCAAATCGATGTCCATATGTAGAAAATGTACGTACGTACGTACGTGTACCCCGTTACCATGCTGCTGCTAAAGAACGTACAAAAAATAGGAACCAGAATCTTATCCCATTTTTCATCCTTACAATCTAATCCTTCCTTCCATCCGAATTTTTCTCGGCGAAGAATTTTTCTGGACACGTAGCAACTAGTAATTCGTACGTAACATACGCATCGCGTAGCACCACTTGTTTGAGATTTTCTTGAAATTTGAAAACGATCGATTTTTTTGGAGCTTATAAATATAGCTGGCCCGGTTCTATGGACCCGAACGGCGAAATGGGAATGTTTTGCATAATAATCCATTCGAGAAATATTGCAAATCCAGACCAAAGACCACCCTGCCTGCCTTTTTCCTCCTTAAAAGGCCTTGGCCTGCGAATCTCTGAATTTTAAAACAGCAAGCCAACTTGTCCGTCGTCCATGGCAAAATGGTCGCGATCGCGATCGCGGTCACGGCCGCGACGGAGGCACTTCATTATCATTGTGTCGTAGTGTAGTGAAATGTAAACTGTGAAGGATTTTTGGCTGACAAGTCTTCGTCGTCGTCGCTCTCGTCATCTTCATCTTTTAGTAGTCGTGGTTCGGATTAGGGAATGAAGTTAATGATGATGGATGAGTTTGATAAAAGCACACGCCCGCACTGCACGGCACAAGGCTTGAAAGCTTTCATCAAAAACTAAACTATGAAATTGTGAATTTCCTGCATTTGTCTTTGCTTGTCTTGGCTTGTAAGCGAGCTTGTAGGCATTAACCAATCACGTGACTCATTTCTTTTGGTTGCTGTTCTTGCTGCTGACAAACGCCTGTCCAATCCCAAAGCATATCTAATTTAAATAGGACTTTTTTTTTCCTTTTTCACAACTTTTGTAGTTTGGGTAAGCCAAGCTCGATTTTGTGCCCGAAATAATGCCCGGGTATTACTACGAAGATAATGCGCATTTCTTTTTCAAAAATTGCAACAAGTGATAACAAAAGATGCAGTTGAGGATGAGGATGACGATTTGGAATTGAAGATTGAAGAAAGTGCTGAGCCGCACGGCTCGTGGGAAGAAAGTGAAAGTACAGGTTAGATCTCAATTTGCACAATTCCTTGATTTGAGATTAGCGTTGAGTTCTCTAGTAGTGCAGTAAAATTTTAACAACAACAATCCGCCCAGTCAATCAAGTGAAGTGAAAGCGAGCAGAAAGAACCAAACAAAAAGCGGAGCCCAATTTCTTAGACAAAATTCGACATCAACTTTCTCTGGCTCTGACTCTGCATTTGTGAAGAATTTCCTACTTACGTTGGAAGAACACATTTGAGTCATCTTTGATCTATCTGAGAACGTCAAGAATGTTCAAATACTTTACAAAAGCTCACGGCCTGAGCTGACAGATTGACTGACTGACTTGACTTGCTGCTGCTGCTGGCTGAGGAGCTTTGCTTGGTATTAAGATACCTCTCTGGGGAAATACACGAATGCCGCCGCCGCCATAGCGGCCACACACATTCATACCTGACGGATTTCGCAACTACTTCTACTTCTACTCAGGTCGGGATTTGCAACTTTAAATCTCCTCTCCTGGCCTGGCAAACCAAAATGTTTAGAACACATTCTTGGAACTATGTGTGTACGGAGTCTATAAAGACAACCAAATAAAAAATGCGAGCTCCTGTACTAGGAAATTCAGCGGCTTAAGAAACATGAAATACCCGGGAATAGTAAGTAGCAAATACCCGCCTAGCCAGCCAGCCAGCCAACTTTGCCCTGACATCACATTCACAGCACAGCACAGCACAGCCAGCCTCCTTTGTCTCTCTCAAGTCGTCGTCCCATAACGCGGAGTGCAGGCAGTGCTCTGCTGGGAATGAAGGCGGATTTTAAGTCATGTCGTCGATTCGGCGACAACACTTAAGAAGATTACTACAAAGGATAGAATTTTGTATTTGATATGCCTCAGCCAGCCGTAGGTTTAACTCAAGTCGATGACTAGAAGGTTTTCTTCATAGCAGCAAAAGCAAAGCAAACCAAATAACAAGCAACCAACGTCATTCTTAAGCTCAGGCCCGGCCCGGCCCGGCCCCGCCTCAATTGTTATCCGGGAGAATGGCGGATGCGGAACTAACCAAGCGGGTATTTGTATCTGTCCAAATCCAAGACTTGCTTTCAGAGCAGAACACAAGTGCCAAGTGCCGTGCATGGAAAAAATTAATTAACCTGAGAGTTCCTTTTTCAATTTCAAATTAACTTGCCAGTCAAGTCAGCCCGGGTCGGGCCGGGCGTCGAGTTCACTTTGGCAAATTGTTGAGTGAAATAAAATGATCAAATGATCATTACGTCGCATGCACGTCGTAGACTCAAATGTGGCCAATGGACGATCTGTCTTAATCAAAAAGAAATGATGAGAG
>JAQGCM010001318.1:0-16027 GCA_034699705.1 Hymenaphorura dentifera | reverse complement strand
GAGCACCTGGCCAGGTTAACTATGTTATAGTAAGAAAACGCAACTTTTTGCCTGGCCAAATTTAGTAGAAATTCAAAGAATTATAATGACGAATGACGACCCGGCTACGATTTCTTCAAATGGTCGGACGGAGCGGATGGGCTTTCAAGAAGCTCCCACTCATTTTGCTAAAAATTCGGTGACAAGAATACTGGACAGTACAGTACTATGACTGGTGGTATAGAAATTCCAAAATATATCGGATGCTGCAATTGCTGTAATAGAGTTGATCGTATTTATAATAAATGTTTTCAATTATCTTCCAATAAAACATGTCTATGACGGAGATAATTGGATTACAAATTTTCACAATATTGCAGCAATAATGTAAGTTAGCCCCAGCGCAACAAAATTTCAAATCCTCGAAATACGCTTAATCTAGCAAGTTGACATCTCTACATTGGATCCTCAAAGTTTCGAATCTGTAAAATCCCCAAACTTTTCCCAACAGCACCACAATAAAAACATTTCGGTGTAATGTATTTCAATCATCCATGAAAAGAGCAAGTTTCCCAACACGAACGAGACCATTTCTGAGGGTTTCATCAGATTGATTTAAGGGTTCTCGAAGCTCGTAAATATCTCAAATTCCTTTCAAAGCAATAATAGCACCATTCTCAGCTCCCTTCATTCATAAAGGTAGATAGATACATTTTCAATTTTCAAGAGTACATTCTACATCATTCTACATTGTTAAACCTTCATTCATAGCCAGAGCCAGAACCAGTTCAGTCCGCACAACAATGCAGGCTGTGACATGACATTCAAAACCGGGTAAGTCTTCATTCTCGGGAGAAAACTTAGATAACCAACAAACCAGGTACAAATGTACTCCAAATTCTACAGGATTTCTCAGGTAGGAAAACGAGATATTACAGATACGTTTGCTTCGACTAGAACTACGTATATGACCGACCATGACCACAATATTTCATTCCACGCATACTTTTACAGGTTAACTTTAATACTCTGGTTGGGGCAACCCTTTTGGTCTGGCATGGCTTTGCTTGAGTGTCCCAACACATGGCGAAGCCCTAAAAACGTTCAATCGCTGCTGCAGCACTGGCTACGACCGACCACGTTGTTGGTTGAATCAGAAAAATATAAGAGTGAAAATCCTTCAAGTGAATCACTCAGTCCTTCGTTGAAAGTCAAAGAGTTAGAAGCACAAGCAAGGAAGCAGGTGGACAACTCACGAGTAGAGTGCAGGCAAACAGTTCAGAGTGCAACAATCAAAAATCTACTCAATTTAATTGCCAATTTAACAGACAATAATAAATTGTCAGCCACTACTTGAAGTAAATAGGCACGGGTACCGCACCGATTGAATCCAAGCATTTCAAGAGATACCCTCGAAAAGCCGCAGAATTGACAACAATTGCGAACCGCTGAATTTGCACAAAAGTCTGTAACTGACATTATCAATATCCACTTAACTACTAAATACAGTAGCTAATGCCAACTGCCAAGCCAGTTTCAAAAGGACCCTCAACTTCACACTAGTATTTTCAGCTAATTAGTACATTTTTCTGCAATCTGCTGGATTTTTTGTTTACAAATTATCCACAGGTGATAACTCAAAATTAGGGTTGATTTCGGTTATAAAAGGAAAGCCAAAAGCGATACTCGTTTTCAGTCTTCCGAGACCTGTGAGAAAAACACTCCAGTAATTTCTTCACCGAAATAATTAAAAAGTACTTTGAAAGAATGAGTTCTACGTGTTGTGTCCTTGCCCCGATCAACATGAAGCTTCATGACGATCAGTCAGCAGCCATCAATTTCGACAATCAAACAGTGATTAATCCAGCCCTTCGGGGAAACGACAACAATGAAATCTCTGAAAATGATTACGATTATTACCATGATGCAAATGAGGTGATGCGTGGCCCTGTGACCCTTCTCAGCTCTAATCAAGGACCTCAACCCGTCATTTTATCTGTGTTTAAAACTTCCGTGGATCATTTTGCCCTCGTTTATCCGGACAACAGGTACACCACAATACAATAATAATTACTTTTTAGTTGTTCCTACATAGCATGGATGTAACATTACGCAACATTTAATTTTTAATGGGTTAGATAATTGAGCATAATTGACTCATTCAATGCGAGTGAATCCATCCACCTGCGAATTATATTTTTATTATAGAAGAGAGAAGGACATTCACATCAGAGATCAGATGCATTGCATTGCATTCATATTTTATTTAACAACAATGCAAATGTTAAGTTTGAGAGCATTTACACGCTTGCATGAGCTAAGCGCGACTGCCAACTGCCTTTTATTTAGAATCGCTAAGAATTTGGTTTTCAAAACCAGACAGCATAAAGGAAAAACTAAAGTGTTTCCGGTCATTCATAAATTCATAAAACTTATCTGCAAAAGCAAAGTGAGCCTGTCTGGAATGCAAGTTGCAAATTTAGCATTGCAATTTGCAACGTTTAATAGGTTTAAACAGGGCCGTGGAGCACCAACCCCAAAGTGTTTCCGGAAAATCCTACTATTTACGTAAATATTCATGTTTTTGTGACAAGCTTGGTTGCTTAGTTCTATTCCAGAATCATGTTCACAATTGTTTAAGTGAAGGCGTAAATTTTAGGGATAATTTTATGATTTTGCAAACGTTGAAGTTCTGCACTTCCTGCCACCTTGTTCGTTTGGCGGTGACGGCGGCAGCGGTAGGCCGCCCAAGGGCAATGGCCAATGAGGGATCTGCATAACCTCAGATTTTTATGACACAGTTGAGGTCAACATCACACATGAGTTACTTTTTTTTAGTGCGTCGATCTTTTACATGTAGAAGAGTTAACCGTAAACCACCGCAAATTCAATATTCAAGGAGATTGCTTTCACAATCAGAAATTTTTGCGGTCAAATCATGCGAATTAGCTGAGCAGTGCATATTTGACAATTTTGGTCCAAATTCCCAGCACTTGAGAGTCCGAACAAAGTTTTGTTCTGACCTTCTGCAGGTAATTTGGTGAATGCATTTTTAGATTAGTACGGGTGCACCTTGGAATTTATGTAGGGCAGTTGAAACTTTGTGGTAATTATTTTAAGTCGTTCTGGTTCTACCTTGAGCACTAACTGCTAATGCAGCGACAATATTTCTGTCATTGTCGTTTGTCAAATCGCAACAATGTGATATGTTGACTGACACGAATGAGTCATTTCAAGCACTTATTATGTCATGAGTTCAGCACAGATAGAGAAATCAGAACGGAACATAAGGTTTGACTGCGTCACAACGCGACAATTCGAGTATTACATAGTTTTCCAGTTATTAGATCCAAATGCTTGTGAATGTGCATATTTTGATGTGCTTGCTATTAATTTCTATTCGATCAAATAATTTGAAACTCTGCAACAAAAGGATTAGGAAAATCCAGTCTGGAACTGGATTTCTTTTTGTGTGATTTGAATCACACGAAATAATTCCGATAAAAGTCTTAACCTTAATGAATCCCTGGATTCAAAGATTATTTATACTGCATTTACAACGTGTGCAGTGATTGAGATTAGAATGTAGGTTAATCCTTGATCAGAATTGTTCTAAAAAATTCCAGGTATGTTCCTTTCAACTAATAGCATAGCTAATCATCGCCTCTAACTTTCCGCTCAATAATTCTCAACCTAGTCCAATGTCATGATTCAGCAAATCAAAATAGAATGAAGATACAATTTCCTGCATTGCATTGATTGCGTGAACAGTCTTATCACCGTCTCTTCTCGTCTTTATTTAGAACAAAGGACCAGAGTAAAAAATTCTCTTCTATGATGAGAACCTATCGAAGGGAATCTAAAAATATTTTCTGACATACAAAATTGCACGTATTACAAAATTTAGATTTGACTCATTTGTTGACCGAGATCGGCGCTCAGTTAAACACACTTGAGATGATTAGGCTAAATTAACCTGAGCTTGGGCACACTATCGGCATCGGCTACAGAAGCCGACCCAACTTTTGTTTTCGCATTTGCACTTGGAGCTTTGCTATAAAAAATAAGTTTGCACAATAGCAGGTCAAGCGTGATTGAATTCACACTGTGACTCTTGAGGAAAAAAGTGAGTCATGAAATCCCAATTTGCAATTCTGCAATTCTTCATGCATGGTAGTGCAGAATTCGATACGTGAGCGAATATGGGCTTCAATTTCACTAGTACCTCTGTTTTAAATTTAACATTGGATTCAGGTTTTATTTTAGAGATCCTAAAGAAGCTAAAGGCAAAGGGTATTAGGACTTCCTTTTTACTCTGCATGAGCAGAGAGTAGAAAAGAATGGTTTGGTCTGCCAATATTATTGCAATTCCAACGGCCCCTTGTCAGCTTCTCAAATCGTGATTAACTTGCTTAGCCAGTGCTATTCCCCAAGGCGAATTTGAAACTATTGCACAAAGGGGCAAAGAGTTGGTTGAATGGAATGAGAACAATGGAGTTGCAAGAATGCAACTCCCAAATACACCTGTAAAAGCCAATTCAGCATTCGATTGAACGATTTTTTATCCTCAGGACAAATTTTCATTTTCATTTACATGCACATCGTCGTCACCGTGTGTTCGCGTTTCGTTTGTTTTTTGGTGGCTGTATTGTAGGCATATGGTCGTCGAACACATTTCTAATTCATTTTTTGCGTCGGCATTATGAGAGAGGATTTCAGATATGCAGGTGTATTGCAGGTGCATCGGATGAATTGAGATTTAATGACTATTTTATGAACCCATTGTAATTTGGGAGATTTTTGATTGATGATTTGTACACTTCATCGAATTTGGAAGATGCACAACAATCTGGTCGGAAAGGATTTCTGATTGGCTAATGGGGCCTTGGGCCGTGCACACCACATGTTCCATTTAGTATTTCATGTATGAAGGAGTTTCTGTATAGTCAAGGAAAATGCGTAAAATGAAATTTACAAATGACATTTTTGTTTTTAATTTTGCAGAAGAAAATCGGTTGCCGTAAAACCTGTTGGTTGCATCAATGTCCGCGGTGTCACTTGTGAAGAGACAATTCTTGGATCTGGAATTAAAGGATTTACCCTTCGACCGAAGGTATATTTAATTTTTTCTAATTTTAGATCAAATTTTGTAGAGGAATTAATAGTGCATTATAAAAACTCCCCAAATGGCCAGACAGCAATAATTTTTACTGCATGGATTTTCGGATCATCTCCTTGAAAAATTTAGCAAATTATTGGATCAACCGAGATCTTCTATGTTGTTTCAATCATTTGATTTCAATTGAATGAGTTCAAAGTGCTAACGAGCGTGAATTCCAATCCATTCGGGATTAATTTTGACAATGTTTTTTGAAAAAGTCAAGTGAAAAATTGGGCATTGGAAAACGTTGTGCTGTCAAAACGGGTCATGATCATTTTTCCTGTGAACACTTATAGATTCGAATTGTTTATTACCTAATTTATGACGGACCGAATAAACGGCAGGTAGTTGACGTAATGTTGTGTAAAAATGGAACTTGGCATTTGACGTTAACGTCATCATGCATTTCATATCCAGTGATGCAGTATTAACGGTGTACTTGAAACTTAATCCACTTCCCTTCAACAAATTCAAGTACTGGAATAACAATAAAATTTGATGTGGTATTGAATATCCTGTTTGTTTAAAAAATGCAGAGGTAATCGAAACATGCCCTCATTTCCTATGCGGGTAGAGCACCATTCTCTGCAGAATGACGAATTTGTTTTCGTCTGCATAAAGGGTAGGAAATAAGCTAGTTGTAACTTCCGTCTCCCTCAACGTCAAATTTTTGATGTCATAACAAGGAATAGAATTAGGGATGATCGAAATTGGCTCAATCGGCAGCATAATTTATGAAATGAGCTGAACAGTGCCTTGCCAGAGTTGACATTTCAGAAACATTTATGTTTTAGCTCTGTTATGCTATTTCGCACCTCTAAGAACTTTAGAAGAACGCAAAGAATTTAGCTCACACTAATTCAAATTCGCTAATTACGAATTTGTATGCATAGCTAAGTTGAGACCCCAAAAAAATTCACATTAACTTGAAGGCCACACAGCCTGGCATGGAGCTATACCCAAAAGCGACAATTGGTTAGTGTATATCATAGAATCTAACGATAAGTTAAGTCAAAGAACGTGAATAGTTGGACTTTAAATTGTTAAACATGTTTACAACTTTAAGTCAAGTGCGTCTTAAATTTTTAGTCATTTTCGTAAACAGGGAGAATCACAACAATACTAAAAATTTCCTCTGAAAATAAGGAGAAGTAAATACAGCTGTATCACGATGACACGCACAGCCGGGCTTGAAGCTATGATATCCAAGCAGAAATCTTGATAATTCCTCGAGGCTTTGATTTATGATTTGATTTTTGATTGAAATCCTAACTCCAAATCCACAGACTTCTTTGATTGAATGTAAATCAAATACGAATCTTTAGTTTTGGTTTCATGCACATGTTTCATATGCGATTGAATGGATTTGAAATCGAAATTGGAACAGAAATGAGTTGACATGGAATTGGAAGGGGTAAATTACATCAAGGTATTTCAAACAACCCTATAGGTAGTGACATATTACTTGGCAACGAATAAAAAAATTCAATTTTTTTCGGCCACTTTTGGAGTCTGTGCACTTAAGGCAGCCTTAGCAACCGATCTCAAATTGAGATTTCTTTTCATATAAAAAATTGGACAAAGTATTTTTTGTAGAGCTCGAACATGCAGTTGTTGATATTTAATGTCAACAAAACTGGAGCCCAAAGTGGAGCCTGTCGAAAAATCGAATTTTTAATTTGTTGACAACTGAGTATGTCACTACCTAATATGCGCCGTCGTCAAGGTATCTTGAATTACATAATCTTTCTTGAGGTCCAACGACCTTTTGTTTACTCGACATTTTTTACTTAGCCTGAACACGCTGTCAGGGAATGTTAAATGCAAACAGACTACTAGTTCCAGTTCCAATCATTCCAAAACTCCGTTCCTTGTCATCTCTAAATGCACAATGTTATCATTTCTATGCATGCAACGCGATTCAATTCCATTGACTCACCCCCAGCATTTGTACATGTTAAACTATTAAAGTGCCGGCCGTCGGTTTAGTACGCTCCACTTTGGCGAGTTTTCCAACTGTTATTAGCTTAGGAAAAACGTTATCGGTGTTTGCTAGACATACTACGCTTACAAATTTACCCGACTACTGAGCCAGCTAGCTAATTAGGAATTCGGGGACATGCCTTGAAGTAGTTTAGTTCCTCACATAGACATAGAAATGGCTAAATAAATACAAATGCCCTGGTTAGTCTGCGCAGTAGGAATTAAAATGCCAGTTTGTGTGCGAAATTGAGCTCCCGAGAATGTCAATATTATGCAGGCCATGTTCAGTTCACAATATATTTATTTATTTGTATATTTTTTTGTACTTGCAGAAATGCGACACCTCATCCTCAGCTCTCATCTTTGTCTGCCAAGATGAAAATCCTACATCTTCTATCCCACAATGGATTCAAGCTTTTGCCCCTCTAACAGCTAATCTCCTCAACAAGAGAAACATCCCGAAGCAATGTTCACTTCCTTCAGTGGAAGAGGAGGAGTAATGCTAATTAGCATCTGGGATTTAATTTAATTAATACTAATATTATTGTTTTCGTTGTATTGTAGATTGATAGATTTGTGAGTCTGCAAATCTGCGAGAATTACGATAGAAGTAGTTAAGCAGAATTATTGGTGCTCTCGAGTTTATCTTTACAACGCACCAATTTTTCTTTCATTTTCTTTGCTTTCAGAAGTTTATTAATTAATTTGTTTTGGTCATGTAGGGAAGGTGTAATGGTTGTTCACTTTTTGGGGAATTGACTTTTGTATTGTTTTACTGGCACTTTGAAGTCTCTATGCTTGAAATAGAACTGCCGAGCCTCTAAAAGCTTCCTTCTAAATTAGTTTGTACAGTTTATTTACACTCTGACTTTGACTTTGACCGGCCACTATTATTTGTTTTTTGCTGTTGTTGTTGATCCATGTCGGAGAGTTGATATCACCCTTCCTTCCTATTCATTAGTACCTTTACTTGACTCTCCAGACTTATAATTTGGTGTTTACAACTCAGTTGAGTGTTGAGTCCTTAATATTTTGAGTTTGAGTGAGAAATGACCTTTGGCACTTTTTCTGGTTCAATGTTCGCCAAATTACTTAAAGTTTAGGTGTGGATATTGCAGTTTAATTTCAAGACGCAATAGTAACATCATGTGGGAGTTGTACATTGAATTTCTCGATAAGAATGCACCCAAAAAAATTTCTGCATTCTGAGATAGCTTATCATTAGTATCATTATTTTTTCACAAACAACATTCGGAGGTTCGCCTGGCTATAGTATTAATTATTTCAGTGGAAATGTAAATTACAATTGCAATCAAATTGGTAAGGTTATGGATAAAAATGTTGTAATTGTAATTGCACGATTGCACTGCACTGCAGAAATTAACCACCTGGCTACCTACATGGCTGTATCTGTATTTATTTATACACGTGTAGCCGCAGCACAGAGCACGTGCACATAAATTACGTAATATTAAGCAAATACTGTACTCTTTAGCGGGGTTAGTATTAAGACAATGCGCACTGTGTTATTAGTTTATTACAGCTTTTGTGACTTTGGTTTACTTTCTTTTTCATTAAAGCTTTTTTACTGTATTATTTTACAAGCTTTTTATTAGCAGAGCTCTTATTAGTTTAACTAGCTAGGAAATGTATATGCGATGTAAACAATGCTATTCACTCTATTGTAATTATAATTAAATTACCAATGTTCTAGTATTACTGCATTACGTTCTAAAATAATTGCACCTTCTGAATATGCGGATTTCGTAGAATACAATTTTTCCAGAAAAAAAAAGAATTGTATGGAAAAATTCTTAAGTTGACTTTTTTGCTTTCAACTGTTTGCATTTCCTTTTGTTGTGTCCTTGGGCTTGGGTAATAGGCTCAGGTAATGGATATTGTACAACTAATGGAAATTCCTTGTATACACTTTTATGTAACCCAATATTCATATTACTGTATAGATTTAAGAGAAATGTCGAGAAAAAATACCAGTAAATAAGTATGACTTCGTTATTACGAATTTTGCAGGGCTTGCATTGAATGTTTTATTTAGCGGTATTTGGCATTTGGCAATACTGGCTTTGCATAACATTGTTTTCCCAGAAGAGAACACCGAACTTTGAGAAAGCTCTCAATTATGGATATCAACGAAATAGGTTGACATCAATAATTCTAGAGTTGGGTTGATGGAAGCATTGAAGGAGCCCAAGGAAACTTCAGCCTTGTCATAAACTTTACTAAATTGATCACCGAAATTGGAGCATGATTTGATTACTGCCGCTATCGGAGTTTCATATTGCGCGTATTTCCTTATAATAACGATAACGATGACTAGTTCAGATTCAGAAAATGGCATTTAGTGATTCTAAATGTTGGAAATAATATTTATTCATCATTAAGAATGTCAAAAGTTAAGCAGAATCTGTAAAACCAGGCCATTTACCAAATGCCTTGCAAATGCAGAAGAACAGTACGCATTTTATGCCTTAGCTTGAAGTAATGTGAATTTCAAGTAAATGTTATTTCAAATCCGATGGACTCATTTCACAACCACGGTGAAGTTAGTAGCAGTAGCACGTAGTTTGCGATGCGAATATTCCCTAGACATTTAGTCTACTAGGCCTGGACAAAATCAATGAGCCATTAAAAAAGTATGATGGGAATAAGAGCAACCTATCTCAATTTCCTATCCTTATACTAAAAACTTTTGAATATAATTAAGATAGGCTGTGCTACTTTTGCATCATTACAAAATTATTCAGGGCAGGACAGCGCAAATGAATGCAAGATTTTGCCACTGCTAGGAGCTTATGTTTGTCATGTTGGGAACGCCGAAAGAAAAGCAGATTTTGCTAGGATAGTGCGAATGTGAAAACGAAGCAGGAAGAATATGTCCTTCTTGCAATACATTGTAGGTGTAACCCGGACAGACGTAGCCAAATGAATTTTTGTGCGGGCTGATTCTATTTAGTACCGTTGCCTAGCAGCGCAGTTTATGAAAAAGTGCCAGAATATAAGACAAACGGTGTTTCTAAGACCAGTGCAAATATAGTGGGTGACTGGGTTAGATATCTGAATTGTGTTCGTATGAATGTAAATATGTCTTGGATGCAAAAATATATACGTCCTTCCGGACCGACCAAATACTCAGACAAATAATGGAAAAATCAATAATTCCAAAAATGGACAATTTAATAAAGTACGGAAACGACTAATTGAGGCATTCATCTTTCATGCGGCAAGAAGAGCGTTTTAACAAGCGCCATTAGTATCAATCTAGTCTTTAGAACATTTCATCAAAATATAAAACAAGAATCAAAATACGTTTCTGTTGAAGCAGATGTAGCAAATTATCGAAGACAAATGTATAGCAACGTTAACGTTTCAAAACTAAATTTGGGTAATCTTAGTGAACTACAAATATAGCTTTAATGCAGGCAAGACCCACGTGAAGAATTAATATCCGATTAATTCCACGCTACCGTCAGACCGTCACTCACTCACCGCTGCGGGTATTAATTAATTAAACAAACAGCTCGTTAGTTCGATTTCCTATTGTGCAAATGCAAGGCAAGTTGTTCCAAAGTTACGAATTCAAGGCAATGAAGGGCACGACTTTGCGAGTTGAACTTGACACGAAGAAAGTCAAGGAAGAGCAAGGACGATATGAACTTGAACTTGTTTATTCACTTTTCATGGACTGCGGATGGGCGTTAGAAATGTGCAAAAAATTCAGTTATAATAGATAAGCCATGCATACCTTCATTTGAACCTTTATTTCCGTTGTCAATAATTTGTATCGATCATGTGAAAAATTGTACCTTCTGCAATAATATAGCTCTTCTCAAGAGTTGGGCAAAACTTTTACACGGCAGTTTGAAAATTTGCAAATGCATTTTTTCATTGTTTGCTCAATTGTAAATTCGCAAAAGCTGAACAGCATTGTTGGCTCTCATCTCATGTGCGTGGCAAATTTACTTCAACTACGACGTGTGCAGTAGGAGTGAGCAAGAAACTAACATTTCTCTGCTGATTAGAGAAGAAAGTTTGTCTAAATCGACGAATAAATTAATGAGCTTTTTCGACTCTGAAAAGCTTCCATACGAAATTTAATTCAGTTGACATTATAACGAGATCAACATGCAAATGTCAAAAATAATTATGCACCGAACTCGCCAACAAAATAACGAGATCAATTGAATTTATGGATGTAATTTCGTAAGCAAAGCAAGGGTATAATTCATTTGGAAATTGCTCTTTGTGGATATTGATGCTGGCGGATGCTATTAAATTTATCGAATATTCACAAAATTAAGTGAGATGGTTCTCAGAGCTGAAACTTTTTAATAAACGTACAGCGTGTATCATGCAAACTACCAATGCCAACCACGTGCAAAAAAATGAATAGAATTTGCTAACAAAACCGGAGAAAAGGTTACCATTGTAATTCAAAGTTCAAACGAAACTTGATATGCAAAAGTATAGCATGCAGGTTAGGAAGCCATTTCATGCCTAATTAAACTTTTAAGTTTTGTTCATATCCAATGTAACTTTTGGCGTTGCGATTCTCAACTCCCGTTGAATGGACAATAAAAATTGGCACTTTCATAGAAGCAAAATTATAGACGGTAGATTGTTAAAGTGCCATGATGCATTTCTTTCGTGCTTCGCAGTTTAACCTTGGAGTATTAAACCAAACAAAAGTTTAATTTAATTAAGGGTTATGAAGGGGAAAAATTGCAAAGATAAAATTTTCCGCTGAACTTTTCCTGCCAAAGTTGGACATTTCTAGTTTGTCAAGTTTTTACCAGACAGACTGGTGCGAATTCAAAAGCCGAATGTTTAGTTGGTGGAATTGGAACATCTGGAAACTGGAGTGTTTTACGTACTTGTCAATTTTAATGGCATTGCAGAATGCAGTTAGAATGGACGAGTTTTAATCATGCCCTTGGCATTTGGCATTGTTCAGTGGTGCAGCAATGTCAAGTTCATTGTCAACCGTTCCGATTAATGGTCCAATTAACTGTCAATTAAATGATATCAACTAGGCTGTTTGTGCAATACTTTTTCTCATTTTGCACTTTTCTCAGCCACTCATGGCACGGTTGAAAATTGAGTCCGCTACTACCGCAAAGATAAAGACAAAACTTTTTCACCTTAGGTTTTTTCCATTGAAACCAATTAAGACGATGATGATGCAAATTAACTTATGATCGGGACTGACTCCATTCACAATTGTTTTCTTAATTATCAATAATGGTAATGGCCAGCAAAGAATTATTTGTTTTTCAATTAATTTTATCCGAGCAAATTTCCAAATCTGGTTAATCAAGCTTTGCTGAGCTAAATTCTAAAAACAACAAGAAAATTGCATCCATTGTTAAAACAGAGATCTGATTCGATTCGGGATTTGAGCAATTCGTACAATTTAAAATTAATAACAATAATTGTGTCTTGCGTCAGCACAAGCGGATTAAGGTGCAGAAATCAACTTGTTGTTTTATTTTTAGGTTTTCCCGTTATCCTATAAAACCTAGAGCTCAGAGGGAACAATAAAAAATTGATTTGCTAATGTAATGTGTTGGTTAGATTTTACATTTAATGCAAATTTTCGTTGTTTTCGAACTATTGAAGTGACTTTAGTTGAGGATTAAAGTATTCCGGGGGATTGGAACTTGGATATTTGCCTCGTCGTTTCATCCTGTCAGGGTATCCTATCAAGCTTGTCCTCAAGTTTGGATTTAGCTAGAAATCAGCTGAGTAATACACAAAATTCAGTAATAAAACTCAAGTTTAGTTGTTGGCATAAATAAATAGTGTATTCGGGAGAAATAATAGCATTTTAAGATATTTTCGTGTTTTCTTGTCCTCTCTGTTCTTTTACCTCGTTTAGCTCTTAAGAACAACAAACTTCAATTTGCACTTTCTGATGGCAAGAATGCAACTCCGAAAGGGATTGGAACTCTCTCCCGTTCCGCTAACTTTTCCATTGCTGCTGCTCTTTGTTGATCAATTTCAAATTCCTTAAAGTTCGGATCCAAAGATGGATTTTCCGACGCTACAAATTTCACTGTTGATTTGCCAACTTTTGTTTCGTAAAGATGTCGGCAATATTCGAGGGTGAACTGGGATGGTGAGACGCCAGTCACGCCAGGCCAAATTTCTTGGTAAGAGTCGCCGCCAAATGGAATCAGCAACGGTTTGTTCATCATATCCAAACAAATTTCTTTCCTAAGGTTCAAAAAAAGAATACAGCTAAGGTTCCATCAGGCTTCTTGGAATTTTAAATTCAAATCCAACGTATTCAGTGTAAAGGAGGCAAGTAAAAATTACGCAGAATCTGTCAACTCTAAACTTCATTTTCGCTGACGTGTTTGTGGAGTAATGCTGCCAAAACAAACTTTGCTGTTCACATCCTTGTTTTACCATAAAAAAATTATATTTCATGCCAGAATTTCGTGTGGGAAACTAAAAAGGTCGATGGAATTTTTATAACGAAAAAGGCAGAACAGAGACTGAAAATGTAAATATTTATCTGCGAGAAAATCTGCAAACTTCACTCGCCAAGACGTGATGTTTGCAGTTTGCTTTGCATTATGCTAAAACCGAATGACATGAAGTTCAGATAAAAAACGATTTGAGAAAATAAAACTTACGGAAACGCTGTGTCGAAAGCACAGTAGCAAAACAATTCGCGAATCCGTCGGTTCAGAGAAAGTTCATTTTTTGAGTAGAAATTGAGTGAAGCTCCGGATCGATGGGCTGCGATGCGGAGAAGACGACACATTTGTTTTCTCTTCTCAGGTTCAAAGCTCTAAATTAATTTTTTATGAAAGAATTTGTTGCAACTTTTTTTGGGATAGCTAGTAAAAATAATGTTGCTAAACTATCTGCTTTAGATTTGAGTTGGCTCAATTCATTTACCTGAAATACGTCATATTTGGTTCCGATTATAATGACTGGAATTGGAAAGGGGTCCAAGCTCTCCTTATCCTAGATCAAAATTCATTATATTTAATTTTATTTGCAAATATTTATCATGACAAATTTTAAAAATTGTCTAACCTGAGTGATATCACGGAGTCGAACAGCCATTTGTGTTTCAAGTTTTTGTGTAAGAACAAGTGCGTTTCCCTTATCCATGGCTTCAAGCGCTTTTGTAAATGCTCTACAAAGTACAATTAGTTACACGCTTCATTCAAAATTCGTAAAATCATCAAGATTTGGTACAGCTAAGCTTTGATTCTGCTAACTTTTTTGCAAGTGATAAAGAAGCCTCAAGAGTTGCCCAAACGTTGTTTGGTTCTGACAAATCCAAAATTATAGCCAATGACATTTTCTCCAGACAATGGCAGCACGTGATTGGAGGTTCGACGAGCTCGGAATAATTTATTACATCTCCTCCCAATTCCCAGATATGGCAAACTTGTTTGACCTTAGCAATAATTATATCATTTAGAAATTACACAATTGTTGGGTAACTTTAGATATAACGGTTGAAGAAAATGGAGCAAAATCCAATACAAACTTCAAGAAAAAGCACTATATTGACAAATTTCAAATAGCCACATTTGATCTCATCGTGTAATCATTGGCTTCAAGCAGGTTTAGTGCATTTAATTCTGTAAACAGGAAGCGTAGCAATGTGGAAACATGCAGGAGTGATCAATAAATAAAAAAGAATCAAATCAATCAATCATAACTAAAATTAATCTGGTCACAAAGCAGTGAGAAGAAAAATCTCAGCGAGTGAAGAATTGGTCGGAAATTGTAGTAATCTTCTAAATAGTTTAGGCATTGCCAGATTTTTATCGAGCTACAGGGGTGCGACTATTTGTACAATTTCTTCTTTGCTCGCAACAATACATAAAGTTTTTCACTCTGCATGCATAGCATTTAAGGAAATAAATTAATTGATCTCACGAAATCGGAAGTTGTTCGCCTTGCAAAAGAAAAGTCAAGGGCGAAGGTCGGCCGGGGTGCGACTGTCTCTGTCTTCTCAAGAAAACAATTGATCAAGGAAGTCTTCCCCTTTACAACACAAAAAACACAACAACAATCAATCAGAACATTCTTTAAACAAATTAACGCCTTTGTCTCTCTCAATACACTCATTGTTGCTGTCATGTAGTTAGTTTTCGTATTGTCGTAAATCAATTAAATCACGCTTGCCTTCGTCCTTCTAATTTCATTTTTTGCTTTGTTTTTATTACCGAGCCTTTGTTGCCCAATACGAAGAGAGTGCTGATATCATGGCCGATTCGCTTCTCTCCTTTGGCTTCTCTCTCGGCAGCAGCCCACTTCCAAATACTGGCGTCGGAATTGTTTACACTAATTAAGAGTACAAAATGCAAACGTGATTAATTTTGTTTTGCACAGCAAAGAAATTGTTTAATCAATTTACTCATTAGTGTCGTTTGTCTTTGATTGAGATGCCGGTATCGAAATACTTGCATCACTTTCTTTGCTATCAGGAACATCCACAGAAGAACTTCGCAAAACTTCAGCCTGCGTCCACTCTTGCTTTCTCTTACTATCGTATTTGTCAGAATATTTCGTGGCAGCAGCTGCTCCACTCATTTTCAAAAAGCAAAATTAATTGCACAGCGATAATTAAGTAAAGACTCGACCAAACGTTGTACATGTAGCAGTTAGTAGTTAAAAATACACTGCAGATATAAAACTCGACATGTATGCATGTAGAATCGTTGCCAAGTATTGTATTCATGTACGTGCTACAAAAACAATTTAAATTGCATGTAGCACACAACTACACATGTGCGTTGCCATGGAGACTAGTGACAAACAAACCGTAAGCTTTAATGTGGAAACAGGTGTCCTGCCTGCCGAACAGGGTTGTGCGCTCTGCATGCATCTGCTACTCAAAAACTCAAGCTGTTA
>JAQGCM010001317.1:0-16032 GCA_034699705.1 Hymenaphorura dentifera | reverse complement strand
AAAGAAATCTCAATTTGAGATCGGTTGCTAAGGCGGCCTTAAGTGCACAGACTCCAAAAATGGCCGAAAAAAATTGACATTTTTTATTCGTTGCCAAGTTATATGTTATACGTTACCTATAGGGTTGTTTGAAATACCTTGATTGAACTAATTAATCATTAACTCTTCACAAAGTCTAAAATCAGGTTAAGGGAGCTCAATACAATTATACATGTAAGTACAACAGTGCAAAACTGAAGTGTTAAACCTTACGTTCGAGCTTCAATTAGCTCGATTTAACAGCAGGCTTTCTTGGTCCATTTGGATGATGGAATTCATGAACAGGTTCACAAAACTCACGGTTAGGTTTGAATTTCTCAACATTGACAACATGGTGGGAGGCTAGATTTTCACAAATGTTAATTTCAACATTTGCTTCATGACTTGTGATTTGTAGTGCTCAGCCTCTGCTGATTCTTTTGAATCAATGCAGGTTTTGTCAACATTTTTAGCGTCGATAAACTTGTCAACTATCCAGATCTTCTCATTAATCTCTGCTCTAAAATTATTATTCATTTTGTTCGTGATGCATGTTCAGGGCTTTTCCATTAGCTTAGTCTGAAATTACTGGCGTAAATGCGACTAGCAGATTTTGCGAAACAGCGATTCTATTGAGATAATTGAGAAGTTGACATCGTGTTAACTTCAAACCGTGATACGATCTTAAACTAACTGACCACCGGAGAGACAACCTACAACTGCAAATGGCAGGATGTTTCCGACTTTTGATTACTGTTGGACACATGTGAAGTATGAATGACTAAAAGAGACAATAGCGACATCACATCTCCTTCCAACTTTTGAATTGCTTGCAGCCCTTATACAGTCTTTGGCTTTTAGGGCTGACTGATAGAATGAAAGGCAAACTCCTGAATAATTTAATTTGACGCTCTCATTCCCTGTGAATATATGCATTGGCAGCATTGGACAAAAACCCGGCGTGTGACACTTGAGTAAATGAAAATGTCCCTTCAAAGCTTGTTAATGAATTGAACTATGTAGTAGCTTTGTGCTCTACGTTTTCTCTTTGGTTGTTGTTCCGCTATAAAATACAAGGTATGTCCAATAAAATTTAGATACCACGACTGCACTGAAATTCAGTAGAATGAATGGGCTGGTTGTTTTCTCTTTGCTTGGCTCCTGGCAAAAAGCAACTGAATTTACAACCAAACTTATTTTCCATATTAATTGGACTAGAAGCTCGATCATTCGTTAAATGTGAAAACACAAAGAACGTGTGAAGTGAAGTGGAGCAGCAAGACAAATGGACATTTTGTGAATCCTATTGCAAATGTAAATTACACAAATAAACAATCATTCTTGCCCTACCATCCAGCAAGTAAACTTAAAACAATGGCAATTCCAAAGCGTAAGCGCCAAACGTTGTATAAACAGAATCTGAGCAAATAGAAAAGGAGAGAGTTGTCCTTTAACAATGTACCGTTTGTGCAGTACATGTTGAACGTTTTCGACCGAACCGACCGCATTGATTGCACAAAGAGTTCACGAGGCAGAAGAAAATTCAGTAATATATATTCTGTGTCTGTGATCTGGACAAAAGCAGAAACATAAAGGAAATTCAGCGAAAGCGGTACGTGTAGTTCTCTTACTGGACTACACTAAAGACAATACATAGTGTGTTGATTTATTTCAGAGTAATTTACTTGCAGTGATGTTAATGAATTCTACTAAAGTTATTGGAGAATTTGTGATTTCTGGGTAAGACAGTCTCTAAAATTCTGAAAGTAGCTAGGTTCACCACAAACCAATGCACAAAAGTTCCTTAGAAATCTGACGGAGGACATTATGCAGAGATCGAGCATAAGAATCTAGGACAAAAATCCCCAGCGAGGTAGGCATTTAGGCAACACCTTCACGGCTCGGCTGGTAGTTTTACTTTCGCCAGAGAATGCTTAACGAAGATATATCGTCGGACAGGACCAACTTACGATTGAGGAAGAAATGTCTTGAGGAAGGGCTTTTGTAACCTCGTAACCAGCGTGTATTTTATATTCGGGGCAAAGCACAGGATAGAACCCACTAATCTACTCGAAACTTCTCTCAAACCTCTGCCATGCTTTCTCTTTTCACATTTTCGACATCGTACTGGATTTTAAGTAAAAAAAGGATTCTTGGCTGTGACACTTTTATTAAAGCACTGACAACATTCCACTCGCTACACAAATTCACACTACATTCTTTTTAGCCTGGCCAATTGCAGCAAAAAAAGTTTAACATAACCTTAAGAAGAACGTACATACATGGGACAACTTATTTTATGCGAGAAGTCCGCGTGTCCCAAGATCGTAATGGGTCTTGGAAGGTGTTTACACCAAAAACAAAAGACCCAAGTGAGACCTCAGACTCAACTACCTCTTCTCACTGTCAACAAATTACAAACGACTCTCAAACGTCCTATTATTGGTCATAGTGGTGCAATTGGGAATGTTTCAATTCAACTTTACGAAAATAAATTCTCACAACTCGAGAAAATGTGAATCCTGGTAACACTAAAACCACAAACTATTATGTTCTCTTCGAATGTTGTAGTCGAGTGCAGTGCTTCGTGACTTATTTTAATGAATGTCTAGTGTAGTCTAGAGCACAAAATCGTGTTGCTCCACTTGGGCAGAGAATGTTGTATTGGTCAAAAAGTTAATCCTAAATTTTGATTACTTGTTCAGACGGAGCCACTTGCGTTCACTGTTGACTCTTGTTTTGTAAATTGCAGATATGGAAGATGTGCTTTATCTTCGCTACAATATGACTCCTGGTGACTTTAGAATTCTGGAACTGGTCGTACTCAAGTCAGTTCCACAGAAGGCTGGTCAGTCACAGTGGAAATTTAACGGTGCTTTTTATTACGCTACGACGGTTCTCACCACCATCGGTAAGTTCACATTTACTTTTTCAAAATCATTACTGCACTCAGTAAACATTCATTCACAAGCACACATTGCTGGGCCTTTGGAGACAGTATTCACACGTGCTTTGGCTTAACTTAATGTCAAAATTTGTTCGTAAAGTTCCGTTTATATTTATTTGATAGGATGGTTTGAGCCAATTGATCTAAATTTTAAGTAGCATCAAAACTAGTTACTACAACGTTAGCTTAGGAAACATTCATTCGCTGAATTTTCAAGTCGGTAAAGTTAAAAAAACTAAATCATTTCCAGGAAAATTTGTAAATGAAACTCAGTTCTGGATTATAATTCAGCGACTAAATATTAATCGACTGCATTGCACATTGGGGTTAAGCCCATCAGCATTACTTTCTATTGAGTACCGGGCGGGCTGTCCATTTCCGGGAATGCGCACAGTTCACCTTAATGACGCAGTTTCTACCAACAGATTGCAGTCTTCCGCCATCCCACTTTTTTATACTTACAGATTCATCATAATTCTGCATAATTCTTGATTGACTAATACAAACAAGTTGCGGTCCTAGCGGCTGATCTTGCATCTCTTGTCGACTTCTCAACTTATCTTTACTTGTGAAATTCTAATCACAAATGCCATACAAACTGCTCTGTGTAAAACTGTATAGTACAAAATACTGACGTTTAAAAAGTCCAAAAAACCGGGTTTTGTACTGTCACAGTCCATTAAAACTAAAACTGCCATGCAAAATGTCTGGTTAAAGGGAAGTGCGGACTTGTCAGTTGTCACCCTATCAGAGTCAAAACACAGAAACGTGTTCTATCAAGTTAAAATTCGCCGATAGACAGGCAGTCAAACCACGCTAAATATAACTATTTGCCCTTTTGCAACTTGGAGAAGTTTTGATTTTGATCTATAGATCATTTAGTTAGGCTGGGTTCGCTCGACGTGCAATGTGTATGCAATGTGTATGCTTTCAATAGCGTGAATTCCCTAATTTATACCGAATGGTGAATTCGAATGTCAGCTGCGCCAGAAACACTGTCCTGATAATGTTGCGTGCTCCGAGACAGTAGTCGAATATTATGCCGCCGCCAAGACCTAGGCCATGTAGCTGTGGTAATCACGATAATATCAAAAACGGATGTAAAATCTATACCAGGATTACACAATGGGCTCGTCGCCTCGACGTCGTCGTCGTCATCGTACCATAAATTCTTGCTCCTTGATTCAGCCATGCATAACATTTTATGATTCTTGGAAATGAAATTATACGTGAAGTAATAACCGAGATAATTTCGGAGCAATTGCATGTCATGTTCGCAAAACCCATTCCCAAACTACAATAAGGTTTCCTTCATAATGTATTGCGCTTTGATATGGTCTCAAAGCGTTGTCCACATTTGTCCAGTGACTGAGCTGTTCAGTCCAGTCCAGTCATTCGTATTTAATCCCCTTTCCAATTCACGAATTTCTCTGAGGTTTCATTTTGCTCAGACGGCTCAAAGTGCTGTGCGACACATGAGGGTTGGTCGATATGCTTTCCTCAAACAATCGTTTTTTAATTACGCATGAATTTGGATTCTGAAAAACAATTTCTCCAACTGTATACTTGGTAGAATCACGCAAACAAAAGGTACTGGAGCTGCTTTGACTATATTCACAGGTGTTTTCCACATGTTGCACTAAAAAACTTGTAATTTGTGCTGGCTTCCGATTCTGACTTTTAGAACCTCTTTCCGAATTTCATGTCGGAAATAATATCAAACTGTGCAGAAGTTAAGTCTGCCAAATCAAAATTTTGACCAGATTTATGCTTTTATGTCGGCGGGAGATGTTCTTTTTGTAGAGGTCAAATGCAGTTTATGATCATGTAGCTTTAGCTTTCACCAGGACGACTTTCCCCTCATTGGTTTCAATGGAAGGTAATCATCAGGATTTGCGCACTTAATAAGGCGAAGGCTTAAAAGCATACCCTTGTAAAAACTTTATTACAAGTCGTACTCGAGATTAAGAAGAAATTATCAGACAATCACGAAAACCCAGAAAGAGGAAAACCTTGTTTTCTCTTGCCTAACTTGGTGAAAGAAAAATAGATTTTATGTTGCAGCCTGTGAGTGGAGCTTTTACTACTTGTTACTTTGTGGTAGCAAACAGGGTTCTGGAATGCAATGTCGTGCTGAGGAATGATGAATCTCTCACTCCCAAAAGATCAACAAACGACGACTGGAGATAGTATAGATGGTATAGCCGACCTGATGTGTAGGAAAGTGATAAAAACTGAAAAAAGTAAGTTTGTAAAGTGCGAGTAAGCATAAATCACTCTTTGGTTTTGTAAGTGTGGGAAAAAGCAAATGCAAATGCACTTCTCACACATCCTGGGCGCATCGCATGAGAACACCATGTGCCGCAGATTTTCAATTAGAACGTGCTCCTTTGAAATCGTCTACTTTTTATTAAGGTCTACCCTACGACACACCAAGTCTAATTAAAACGTTGTATGGAAATGTACGTAGGCGGCAGGTAGACAAGACACAAAATGAAGAACCAAAACTTTATGAGGTTGAGATTGAGGCGGGCTTAGTGGGGCGACTGTGGTGGAGGTGGTTAGGTTTTGGTCGGAAATAAGCCATCCCGATATTTCCTCTTTCCTCTGTTGACTTTGAAGGAAAACATTGACACTGGAAAATTAAAGCTTTTTTAGCTGGAAGCTGGGAAGGAAATCAATATGAAGGAGCCGTGTTTTGTTACAAAAAAAGGAGAAAAAAGAAGAGTGTGAAAGAAAGACAGGCGGGTGGCTGGGCTGACACCAGACGATAAAACATGAAATTGCTATTCCACATGCTGAGAAAAATATAAAAGGAAAAAAAAGTGTAGGTAGGTAGGTTGCGGTAGGTGTGTTTGGTTCGGAGGAGACTTGGAAGGAAGAAAGGGTGAGAGGTTGGTTTCATCTCACAAAATCTCAAGTGAAAATGTGGAGAGTGAAAGTAGCTAGGCCAGGCATACAACACAGAATGGCTCGGCACAAAGGACGGCACTCATCTAGTCCAATATATAGTCAACTGAATTGCGCCGGCAAGTTTTCTTCTTCTAGTCCAAGCCTACCTAGGGTAGGACTCAGGACCTATGAGATGATATGGAAGTAAGATGTTTATGCCCCCAAGAGTATTTAAGTATTGCGTTTTTAAGGATGCACTTAAGTGGCGAAAGGGGTTTGTCGGAAACCACTTCGTTGCGACGGGCGTTCAGCTTCAAGTGATGTTTATTAAAGGAAGACAATAAACCAACTCACGACAGACATCGGTAGGGTCATTCTAGGGCCATAAAATTGAAATGTTCCAAAAACTAACCTGCCAGTCATCTTTGCTCACATATGCTCAGCGTTTCTCTTGACCAAGTTGATCAATTTTTCTGCGTAATATTGGATCAAAGGTTGACGTAATAGATATTGCGGTTGTTTGTTGCTGAGCGCGTTCACGAAGTGTGTTCGGCGTCAATCAAAGATCAAAAGAAAAACACTTTCACCTTAGCTACGATTTTGCGGGTTATTACGACGTGTTGGGGAATAGTTTCGGGATAGATTGCATACTGTTTCAAACTTAGTCTTTGATGCTAAATTTAAAAGGTTTTACCCACTATCCGAATATAACGGCGATGACCAACTAGATTGTCTAGGTTTGCGGAATACCGATGCGGCACTAAGTATAAAATTTCAATCACAAGCTCCAATTCAAACGGCCCTTGGATCTTATGGACTACGGATGCATTAAGCAACTGCAACTTTTCATGTTTTTTGTCTACAAACCGCCCATAAATTAATTTCACCACAAGAATTCGCTCTTCCATTTATTCATCAATGTCATGTTTAACCCTGTCAGCATCCAATTAATTCACATCATTATTCGATTATCATTGATTATGGTGAAAGTTAAGCGCCAAGCTGCTTGATCTCATTAACGTCTAAATTTAACTTTCTCCTTTTCCCTTCACTTTAAATAAAAGGTGTCGGAAACAATAGCTGTCTTGCGTTATAAGTTTTCGCTCGCAAAACTGAAACTATGATTAATGGCGTTGTGAATTTGAAGTTACCACAAACGGGGGACTCTCTTTGGAAACTCGATCACTCGGCTTCCGGCATAACTTTAATTTTCGGCGTGCTGTCGTTTAGATTCAAGTGTGTGCTACTTGCAGTGAATATTAATTAGAATTGCACTCCTTTAAATGGTGGTGGTAGGGTCTATTCAGTTACGTCATTACCAGCAATTTTAAAAGGCCTAGATCAAAGCTAGAGTTTCTTACATTTGAATTTTGAAACATTTTCATTCAAATTCCATACATTCTTAGCCATTTTGGTATGGTTGGGCGTGAGTGCAGCAAATGAAACATGGACGAAGATGGAATTGTGAACATTCTTTAGCAGAAATCTGGGATACCACGACCACGACTATCGATCAATGTTGGACCCCAACTCCAACATAGATACAACATAGTCATTCAAGTACAGTACATACTTCAGTGTGACTCGCTGCGGCTAAGCTAACCAAGACAAAATTGACTAAATTGCTACGCTGCAGTCCACAGTGAGCCAAAACTTAGTTTGGGAAAGGTTTAGAATTTCACTTCAATTTATTTCGTATTATAATGCAAACTTACTTTGTCCAGGGCCAGATCCCTGCACGCGAGAAACAGTTTCTACTTTCTAGTCATCAATGCATTTTTAATTATATGGGGAGAATAGCAGAAATTTAGATACATTTTGTGCAAAAATAAGTCGTAAAATGAGCTGAGAAATCATTGAATGAACCCATAAACTCTACTCTAAATTACTTTTCCAACTCATGCATATTTCACAGCAGAATTTCAAGTTGCTGTTTTATGATTCCATAAATTGGAAGTCATTACTATTTAAATGGAATACAGAGCTTCCTTTATACGAAAAGAGCAACATTTCCATGCATGTAGATGTGCTATGACGTTTCAAGGCACAATTTAACGAACGGTCTTAGAAATGGCACTCCTATTTTCTGGAAGTGAAATGAGCCAGGTGTCCCTGAGTGTTGAACCAAAAATTACTGGATAATAATGTGCGTGTAATAA
Organism: Hymenaphorura dentifera; assembly: GCA_034699705.1. Taxonomy (NCBI): domain Eukaryota; kingdom Metazoa; phylum Arthropoda; class Collembola; order Poduromorpha; family Onychiuridae; genus Hymenaphorura; species Hymenaphorura dentifera. The sequence goes on along the minus strand of JAQGCM010001317.1, from coordinate 8,016 downwards.
TTTTGAAATGACTGTCCGTTCCTAGTTTTGTTTGCAAATTTATTTGAGCAAACCAAAAGAGAATTCAAGCAGTGGTTCTCTGAGCAGAAACAAAAGAGAAAGTCGGCCGGCCAACTTTCTCCACTTATGTTAATTTATGGTACTTGTGATTATATTTATTACAATTAGTGGATTCTTGCAGAGATTCAAATTCAACTTTTTAATTTACTACTTACTACTTCTGCTATGAACAATTTCTATTATTGTTCCCATTCCTTCAAACTAAACCAGTGTTCCTTAGAATCGCTTTAAAACACAAAACCCGAAAACCTAAGAAGTTCTAAGCTCCCTTAAAAAAGTTAAAGTTGATTTGCGTAGTTTTGAATGGCAAAGTGATGCACATTCTAGTGTCTTTCTAGCTCAATATTTCGAGTTTTGTACAGTATTTGATATTATTTCGCTACTTCTGCATCTCTGCACAAATAGAAACGAGAGAATAAGAAGAAAAGCACACATAAATTATTAATTCAAATTTCAGCACACTCCACTGCCTGCAAACACGAAATCTGGTTACGGGAATACTTTATTTGTTCGAAAAGACACTTAATACTGCTTTCCGCGATTCATATGTCATTCATGCACGCAACTACGTACTGAGAAAGAAAATGCAAATTTCAACACAGTGTATGTAACAAGAACAGATTCACGAGTGAAGGGTCATTCTATATTTTCATGTCAATGCGTCATATACCGAAACTACACTTTATCTTTATACAAACAAATTCTCAAACATAATGCTAAGGATTCCACCACTGCAATGCGCCACCCAATCCACTAAGATTGAATAAGTTCAAGTTCTTCAGCTTATCAATTTTTTTGGCAAGTATGTTCACTTAATCCCGGATAGAATAGAAGAGCAGCAATATCATTAATGTTTTGTAAGCCACTATCGTTGCTCCCAATTTTCAACACTCTTTTCAATAACACGATGAAGAAGAAAAAATTTAGGAATATTCTCCACTTTACAAATGAAATAATTAAATTTCGTTTACTGATTTACTTTCAATCGAAATTGCATTTTGCTTCAGCAAATAGAATTTCTTAGCATGAAATGTGGAGGAAGGGAAGGATAGGAAACGTATCATATAGGGATTTCATCAGTTAAGAAATAGAAAGGAAATGCAGACACAGACAAAATAAGATTATCCTTCCTTCACTTTTTTTTTCGCTCAAGTTGAAGAAGAGCAAAAGAAAATTGGATGTGCTGTGCTGCGCAGTGCTTGCTCCGTTGGATTCCAAATGCACACTGTAGAATATGGAATTTCTTGCATTAGAAATAAAAAAGAAAAAAGAGAAAGCAGTGAAAGTAAATATGTGAATTCGTGATGGCAGTATGTTGTTCTCCTTAGCTTTGAACTATCCCCAACTGCGTGAAAGTCTTACTACTTTTTCTGCCTGGTTCTAAATTCTACTTTGTGAATGTGTAGTTTAGTTTTAGAGGCTAAGTGGAGGTAAGGATTTACATCTGACGAGTCTTCAGTCTCAATGGAAATGGAAATGACAGCTCCAAAAAAATCAAATACTTTCTTGAGCTAGGCTAGGGCTTAGTAGACTTGCATGAAATGGTGCCTTGAGGCTGAAGGCACCACCGCAAATAAACAGAGCACAAGGCACGTCTCTAATTTTTGCTGGGCTTGGATTTTTATATCCTAATCATGTCGCAAGGGTTACTACAAAGTCTAAAGCATAACAGGGCAGGGCTACAATTTTTGCCGCAGTATTGGATGATTTAACAGCGCAGGCAAATTTTTTGGTTCTGAGCCATTTGGGACACCAAGTAAATCTGAACGTGGCTTAGCGTCATCCCCATTTATTATGGTTTACTTTCCTACCTCAGCCTAAAAGATTTACGTCAAAAACATATCTGTGATTCAAATTCATCTAGATTTTAATAACGTCACACCCAACCCATGACCTGACATGCAACTCACGCCAGTCCTATCAGGCATTATTAATATATACGTGTCGGTGGGATTTTCTCTATAAAGACGGCGAGATCGAACCGCCTACAAACCTTTATCTGTGTGAATCACAAAGCAGTGCCACAGTGCCAGCCCAACAAAGGAATCCTGTTGGCAATTTGAATTCTAAATTCAGAAAAATTGAGAGCAGAGAAAATATATTATTTTTGCCAAATGTGACTCTTGATCTATTTATCGATTTATTAGGCGTGCTTCCATTCCAGTGGATTTGCATGCAATTGGTTGGTTACGTGTGCTGGCTATGTACAGTAGAATGCGTTGGTTAGATCTTCAATTCAATGCATCGCTAGGGAACTGAAAAGACAGAAATAGTCAGAGTGTATACTCAAATTGAGAGATATTGCTATATATAGACGACCAGACGTTGTGTTTGTGAGAAGATCAGTCCTGACTATTACTATAAAAATCCAGGCGAGTAGAAAATATAGGGAGACAGGACAGATCATTCATGAGTTTGGTGTTTTCTGGGGCTCAGATGGAACGTTCAATCCCTGTCAAAGTAAAAATTGCCTCTCAATCTTTTACCAATGGAAGGAGAAAGTCGAGCTCGAACTGAGACATTCAGACCGAGACGAAGCGCTTAATGTGGAGATTGGATTTGAGAAATCGCTCAGCATTAGGTTAATATTGGAGGAATTAGATTTCTCTATCTTCATCTTTTTAGCATTTGCTTGGATTGAACGAAAGGAAAAGAGAGAGAAGACTTAAGGCTTTACTTACTACGAAATGCAATTTGTTTGCCAAAAAGATTCTGGAGATTGATTTACTACTGCATACGTGTAACTCTAACAAGTATTTCAAAGAGGTTGGATAATGAAGATTGTGTTTGGTGGTCCAAGCCGTTCCGAAGCACTGGGCTTTGATGACAATTTATTCTCCATTATATTTCACATGTCGAATTTTGAATGGAAGTTTTCTTGAGGAAATATGTGCCTCAGACTTTGTGTAGATTTGGCCACAAGCATTAATATTTCTCTGATTAGATAGATTTGGCTCCGAACCATAGCTTCACAATTTTTCTAGCTGCTGGATATGTTTGATTTCTCTTAAATTCAATTGAAGCCATTGTTTAAGAGTAAACTTTTGAAGAAAAAAAATCAATTTTGGGAAAACCATCAGTAGAATCTTACAACTCGCAATATTTCACTTACAACGTATTCACTGCTAAGATTTGTTTCTAGAACATTTCAAATGAAAAAGATCTTTGGAATTGAATGAAGTCCAGAAAGGCTTTCGTACTGGAGGAGTCACTTGGTAGGAAAATGTAGGCCTCCGACTGAGAACTAGAAGAAATAAAATAAGAATCACAATAAAGACAGTCAGTCCAGACTATGTCTTTTCTTTTGGAGAGAGACAACTTTCTTGCTCAAATTCTCTTTTCGCTTTCACTCTCGTCAGTGCCTTTCCTAGACGATTCCTAAGTTTCTCACTTCTATTGTTTTACTCTACATAACTTAAAGAGTAAAGAAGTAGGTTACGTATTCTTCAATAATCTTTTCCCTTCATTCACCTCCTACGCAAGAATATGCTGTCTGATGCCAAAACTTTGACTTCATACTTTAGATTCTGCCAATCTGGCAAAAATAAAACTTCCATTTCTGCTTCCCCAGCTTGATGCTTTGTTGATGATTCAAGAAATAAGTTTCTGGTAAAGTTGAATTGAAAAAAGGATTTTTTTTGTTTGTTTGTAAATCTCAAAATTCCATACATTCCATGGAACAATCCACGGCCTTACACCAGGCAAAATTAACAAATTGAACAATTCCAAATTTGTAGAATTGTTGGCAAAGGACTGGAAAGTCGTCTGCAACTACTGTGCAGTTTCAAATAAATTGTATTGAAAGCCAAGAATTGACAGGAGGGTTTCGCTAAGCTAATGCCAAGTCAGGATTTCTGTCGTCACCCATATGCAGGAGCAGCCTGGGTAGTTTATTTGAATCATGTGCACCATTTGAGCTCATGAGTTTCTGATTGGCAAAAGGAACCGATCCACTTTCACAAACTCCAAGTCTTCAGGCCAAAATAGAAAAAAAAGAAAAAGAAGAAAGTAAAATAGAAAAAAAGAACAGTGCAGCCGAGATCTTTACGAAGTTGTTGTGGGAAGCTGAACATCAAAAACTTTCTCTTCGCATCACAAACTCACTTCAAAACTGTCTAAAAATGAAGCGGACTGCTGCTTCGTTGCTTGCTGGATGCCTGCTATTGAGCTATATACAAAATTTCCGTGGTACCTTTTACTTTTCTTGCCTGCCCGTTCCACATCTATTTTTATGGCAAGCAAAGTACAAACTTAGAACCGATTTGGTACAATATTGAAAGACGTTTCTCCTATAATGGAATACTGCACAAATCAAAGTCACAGTCACTTCACTTGACGTAGAAAACCGCTGACAGGTTTCCAGCAGGGGAGAACTGAAATGATGATAACCCACATCCATTCCAAAACAGCATTCCAATATTTCAAATGGAAATGGCACATCTTGTGCCAGTTAAGTTTCACTGGGCGAATTTGGAAAGACAGATTGCAGGAAGCCGTGAGCGAAAGAAGATTTACTCAAAAGAAATGAATACAAGAAAACCGTCATTTATGCCTGCTTCGATCAACCTCAAGGATTTTCAGACACAAGAGAAAGAGACGAAATTCTGCATTTCCTGGTCGATATTTGGAACGTTTTGACTATCGCAATTTTTCCCCAAAAGAAACTTGGGTTTATTTTTCTGTACAGTTCCGTAAAATGAACTATAATTGTACACATGAATTTTGCCTTCCGGGAAATGTCTGAAGAGAAATGTGCTGTTGGGATTCAAGTCTTTTCGAATATCATTCATCATTAGAGTTCCTCAATCAACTTTGTCAGTCAAGAATCCGACTCCGTAAACTGCTCTCTTTGTGCAAATAATAAAATAACCTCGGAGGGCTCAAGAAGACAGGCCGGGTGAAAGTTTAAATGGAACATAGACTAAATACACATCAAAGAGGTCTGAACTGCATCATCATCACGTTTTGCTTGGCCCAAAAAATATTCCCTTTCTTTCCTAACATATAAAAGCACAAGGGATGAGAGGGTTTTTCTTGAGTTGATCAAGTCAGAAGATGTGTGAAGAATATATGATCACAATTTTTTTTTGAAGCAAAGCAACGGTAATGTGAAGGGACATGGTAATTCCAATGGTTGGCTTCGGATGTAGAATTTTGTGGACTATTTTGTCTATCTAGGGTAAGTCTGAAAAAGTCTGGAGTCTGGAGTTGGTCGTAAGTGTGAGTGAATGCTCGGGTTTTCTCATTTATTTCTCTCACGCTTTCCTTTGGCAAACACGAAGAGACTTTCTCCTTCGTCATTTCCGGAGGAGATCTTCTCTACAAAAATACCAACTAAACTAAGGATTTTCGCGAGAATAGAAAAAAAGAAGTACTAGTTTTTTGGCCCACAAATTCGACCAAGCACAAATACAACTTACTGCCTTGTCTGGCGGGCCTACTCAAGAAAATATTGCGGAGTTTGCTCAATTTTGGGTCCTGAATTAGTCTGTTTGAGTTTGACACTCATACTTTTGTTCAGTTCTGTGGCATGCCCAATAGCCCAACTACTTCGCTGCAACAGCCTCTGTCAGGAATTTTAAAATTACAGAGTCAACATGCCACGAGGCCTTTTCAAATGTAGATTTATGGTTCCACTGGGTGTGTACTACTTCTGAAAGGTTCCATAAATCTTGAAATTTGAGTCAGTTTATCTTGAGCTCAACTCATGCAAAACCAAAGAAAAAGAAAGAACACAGATTCCAAACTATGATCACGACCCCCCATAACCTCCTTGAAAGAAGTGCGCTTACTTGCTTGCTATGCTTGGATTGATCTTATGACGACTTCCTTGATTAAATTGGTCGCAAAATTTCAAATCCTTACAAGATAGATTAGGCAGTGTTAGGAAGGCGTAGAATTTCGAATTCTGTTTTTGGGGGTTCAAAATTTTCATCTAAATTACACTTCAAATCTCACATTTTTCCAATCCCAACTTGAAATCAAGTTTTAAAGACTTTAGTAAGGACTACTAACCTGTTAAAAGCACACAAGTCAAGGGTTTGATATTGACAAAACAACACTTGCTATGAAAAGGAGATGTATTCCTGTAAAAAAAAATACGGGTTAAGTTATTTATAAATTCAGAATTGTGCGCTTTAGAAGCAGACAGACTGCGGGGGTTCCACTATCTTATAGCGTTAAACCAAGATGTTGTCGTTTAGATTCTGTGCCAACCCCAGCCAAAATATGGAAGGAGAAAGCACATTTTCACAGGCATAGGATTGTGCATATTTACTGACTCGACGTAGTATGCAAAACAAGTGCCACAAAGCTAGCTAGGTGCACTCGAAAAGCTCTGAGACTCCAATTCGTAATCGTATTAGCACAGGGAAAGTCGAATGAATTAACTCTCGTCAAATTTATTTCGATTTCACCAAGCAAATTTTTAAGACCCAATCGTAGACTAGATTTTCCCTTTCTACCCGAGAAGTTTGTAAACATTACATTCATATAAATAGAAATATTACCATAATGGAATGCGTGGAGGCAGACTAGTATCGTTCATTAAGTGAAAGCATTTTGGTACGGATGTCATATTCAAAAGATGTCAGAAATAGCCTGTACGACTATCCATCATCTTTCAGTTATATTACATTGCATTTGTCCAAAAGCAAATAAATAATCCATGGGGCTCGGCGTGAAGGAATAAGAATGTGAATCGAGGGAGCAAGGCAAGGCTGGCAAGGGAGGATGCCAAGTATATATGACCTGCTTAAGTAAAAAATTCCGAGTCTAAATTATGTAACGACTTGGGACAGCTTTTTCTGGGCATCTATTTATAAGTCAACTTTCTCCCGTATGTAATGTATAATCTATGTCCGGGCTCCCCGGGCACTCACCCAACCATGATAGCCTAGCAGGGCTTAGGACATACATACATTCACAAACCTCTATATTTTTTGGCAAAAAAAAATCCCAAAAAGCATAAATTTATCCAACCCATTCCTTTCTCTGACTCCTAGTCATCAGATGCACGGATGTAAATGTAATGCGAATTAATGACTCGAAAATTTGTATTCAGTTCTTAGAGTGAAAAATTTAATGTGTCTCTGTAAAAGCACGACTATCCGTGTAGTCAGTCGTAGTCAAAGTGTAGCTTTTATCTTATGGACACAAAGAATAAAGCTAAAATTCCAAGCTAACGCTAGTCACTAATGCGGCACTGGGGCTGAAATTAATCATCCGGTCTTCTATCGTTTTGACACGGGGCCTGCTCTCTTTCATTCTACTCCTCATTGTAATAATAAGAGTAATAATAAGACTGTTCTCTCTGCCATTCCTCCTAGCACATGTAATTTCCAGTCTATTCCGTACGATGAACAATTTTATTTTCAAATTATACGTTCAAGCGTTAAGGATAGCACAGTTGGTACATTTTCGTTTGGGGGCACACCCATGTGTAAGTGACATGATATAAAAATTGTAGGTTTGGTCGTGGATGGGCCCCACATTTATTCGCTATAAGCAAAGTCTGCGATTGCCGTGAATGCCATTTTTTAATCTGTCTAATGCCTCGGTGGCACAAAAAAAGGAAGAAGGAAAGCAGAGAACGACAATCCCAGTATCCCAGTCCGATAGTAAAATTAGTAGACAGAGAATTAAAAAAAGGCAAAGGGTTAGTCTCTACGCTCAGCGACATGTGGCACCATTTTAATGTCAAACGAGGAAGACGAACAAAGAAGAAGTATACATTTGGGTCGAGCCCAACAATTTTCTCAAGAGTCAAGACAAACTAGACTGACTTCTTCATTTCATATTAGCTTAGCCTTCCGTCTAGTCTAGCTTCGTTACCATTGCTTTCAGATTAACTGAGACGTTTCTCTCTAGTACGTTAAGATTAGTAGAATGTAAGTGACCCAGTATGGCACCTAGAAAATTATGCCATGCTATGCTCACAATGCTTAAGCCATGCCA
>JAQGCM010001316.1:0-16034 GCA_034699705.1 Hymenaphorura dentifera | reverse complement strand
CGTGGCCGTGTATAAAAAGGAGAGTTGAAAATATTTTCATAAAAGGATTTCATACGTAATATTTTAATGCAAATTCTTTGAAGGATTTCTTTGTAACATAATTACAAACTCACAAAAATTGGAATACAAAATCTGTGTAATTGCTTAAAATGTTTGTACTAATCGTAAGTAAGCTAACTTCCACTTGGTCATGTCCATGTCTTACGTCCGATTCGTTTTCTATTTCTGTTGCGTCACATACTTTTTCACATACTTTTCTTTTAGACTATTACTTACGAGTATTATTTATTTAATGACTGATTGCTGGGACTAATTTTGTTATTTTTTTTAAATCGATCACAAAGCCAGTTGATCACTTTCTTGAATGGATTTTTGTTTTGTTTATTCTGTTTTGCAGCACTTTGTCACTGCAATCTTTTCTCCTCATCTGCGCTGCCCCTATTGCCTCCTTCATGCTCTTCCAGTCAATTCTTGTTCTTCTCTGGACATTTCTCATTCTCATTGTTTTCCGCATCTCACAGCTTGATTGAATGAGTCTTGACTCTTAAAATCTTGACATATGATCATGGCTAATCTACAGTTTGCAATTGTAATTAACTCTGCAATTTTCATTATATTGAGACGAGACTATTACTTTGGTGGCTAAGACACGAACACACCAGGGATTGTGATTGTGATGTTCTGTCCTGTACTGTCAAGTGTTTTCTTTTAATTCTTTATGTTATAATTTTACGTTGCATCACATATGCATGATTATGATTGATGAAACGAATACTTTGGACAAATGTCATGTTTTATAATCGAAATTAAAACTTGGATTTTCTACAGTCTATCAACTAAACATGTCGTTCCGAGTCAAATTACACTTTATTCAGTGGATACTTTATTTAACCACTGAATAAGTTGGTGTTCTGCTTAAATTATTTCGATTTCAGCCGTGCACTAAAGAATCTATTTTTATCATGTTGCTGAAATGCTGGACAGGTAGGCTACAATATAAATTGGCAAGGAACAATTTTTGCAGCGCAGAGCACGGAAAGCATTTTTTTTAATATAGTCACGAAATGCCCAGAGTGGAGCTAATATTCTAATTTTAAAATTACAAAATTGTGCTGGATAAGTTTCGAGGAGAAACGACAAAGCATGAAAACACAATTTAAATGTAAAAATTTGCAAATGCAAGGATTTTAATATTTTGTTTTTAAAACAGGGCATGGTCACACAAAAAAAGGACATCAATTTCCAATTCAGCATGTTGCATTGCATAACTTAGAATGCAATACTTTCATTTTGAACTTTGATGAGTAAAATATTTCTGTCCAGGTGAAAATATTTCATGTTGTTAGACTAGCAAGAATTTCCTAGGCGGAATCTAAACTTTTTAAAACTAACTTTAAACTTTAGAATCACACAAAAATGGCATTTCCGCTTGCTCTGCGCAGCAAAGATTGAATTGCCAAATAAATATTTCGTTACAATCTTACAATGTTAGCATTAGCTTAACGCCAAACTGTCCGAATGAAGCATGCAAATTAGTTTGTAATGTAGCTGTAATTCATGTTTCACAAGCGCTTTTGTATTTTTGGTATTTTAGAATAAATCCAGCTGAATTACCAGAATCCAAAATAGTTTCAAAATGTCTGAATCAATTATATGTTTTTTCTTTAGGAGCGATGATGACGAGTAGTGAGTGACTGATTGAGCCAAAACTTTTAAGCCTGTTGACTTGACGGTTCACCTCTTTAAAATCAGGTTCACATTGTATGTGCAAGTTAGATTTTCTTTTGATTCTTTTTTGAAGACAATAATTTTGTTGGGACTAAAAAATGACCTACAAATTGTCTAATAGCAAACTACAATGCACACAGTGCAACCTTATTTTGAATACATCGCTCAAAAGTTGGAGGTCTTGCCTTCTTCTCTGTGCCCTTTGTCGCATTTCATTCATGTCTTCAGTCATTTCCGCTCTAGTCTAAAGTTTTTTTGAAGCTAATCAATCCAAATAGAGAATTCTAAAATCCAAAATTCCCAGTTAACGCAATCCTAATATTCCTAACGATTTCCATTTCAAAATCTGCACTATTCCTAACTCTCTTCTTTCCATTTCCGAACTCAGCTGATTTCGCGCAGCAATTATTATCCTCCAGTAGCAGGAATAAGCGGATGAGGATTTGATAAACTTTTGACCAACCAGAAAATGAACATTCAATCTATAACTAGTCAACGGAATGTATGTATTTAATAGTTATTCTTAAATGATCTAACAAGAGAAAATAAATATTCGAAAATATATGTTCTGATTAAACTTTCGGTTTTACATGAATACTTTGACTAAAGCGTTAAAATGGGAACAGCATTAGGTCATTTAGTGTTTTATATTTACTGGATTTGAAAATTCAAAGTCACTCAATATTGAAATTTGGAAGGACATTACATTCAGTCTCTTGTGATTGCATCGCAGATGATTTGAATTGTTTGGGTGTCCCTATAAAATTAGGAAGAGTTGATTGATGGTGTTAAAATTCGGCACTGAAGGGGTAGTGAGGATGGTGGGCGTTCCAGCTCAAATGGCACGCACGGCCATTTACGTCAAATGTGTTAATTAGCTCAATGTCGTCATTGGAAAGATTGAAATCGAAGATGGTTCCATTTTCAATAAGGCGGTTCCTTGAAACAGTTTTTGGAATGGCCACAGCTCCACGAGTAACCTGTCATTTTATAGAAATACATATATCATTACTTACGAAAATGATCAGTTTCAGATTTGAGCATATTTCCAAAGTCCATACCAGCCATTTCAGAACAATTTGGGCAGGGCTCTTGTTGTACTTCTTCCCCAAAGCAATGAGTTTTTCATTGTCCAACAACTTAGGGTCATCTGGCTTAGCCCATGGCCTGTCAGGTGAGCCAAGTGGGCTGTAGCCAGTGACGACGATGCCCTTATCTTTGCAGAAAGCCATCAACTTCTTTTGGTTCAAGTAGGGATGAATTTCAATCTAACAATAAATAATGTTTTTTTTTGTAAAATTCATTAAAATCCAGTAAATTAAGATGTATAAATTGAAAATCCAAATACCTGTAAATTAGCTGGTTTGATTGAGCTTGCTTCCCAAACTCGTTCAAGTTGATGGCTATTGAAGTTAGACACACCAATTGATCTGGCAAGCCCAAGCTCAACACATTCTTCCATGGCTTTCCAAGTAGGTAGATAGTCAACATCACTGAAAATTATCTTTTCATCCGCACCCCTTGGGAACAATTCACCTCCTGCGTAAAACAGAAATGAGACAAAGATTAAAATTCTGGTGAGTGATAGCAATACTAAGCATTTGTGTTGAAGATTTTGAAATGCAATCAATATTGCAAATATATGGATGGTAAAAATCTATCAAGTCCAAAACAAAAATATGCTAACCTTCTTGGAAGCCCATCGGCCAATGCATAAGGTAGAGGTCGACATACTTCACTTTGAGATCGGCCAACGTTTGCTTCAATGATGGAACTACAAGGTTGGGGCTGTGGAATGTATTCCAGAGCTAAGCAACAAAAAATACGGTAAAAATTATTACATATTTAGGAGTTTGAATTGAAGTAGCCCAAATCTTGTTAAATTGGACCGGTACTAACTTCTTAATCAACAAATTTAATATGGTCTTTTTTTTACCTTGCTGGTAATGAACAAATCCTCACGCTTCACGACGCCTTGCTCAATCTTCTTGGAAATTGCTTCTCCGATTTCAGGCTCATTTTGATAAATCAAAGCTCCGTCAATGTGTCGATAGCCAACGTCAATAGCATCTTGCACAGCCTGGAGAACCTCACCAGGCTTTGACTGCAAACATGAAAATAGAATGTAAATTTTTATGATAAATGCATTTGTTATCTGGACTCAAATTTTATAAGAACTTGAACAACATTTGCATTGTTCTTTCATTAGCAGTGAAAAGTTAGGCGAACGAAATTTAAAGAATTCAAACTATTGCAGATGATTACTTTATCAAAGTCTAAGAAAAATATAAAGACATTTTATCGTCTTTATATTGAAGCCAACTGTCACACATAATTCCAAAAAAATAGCATTTATAGCTTAGCATGCCGCCCATTAAAAGAAATGATTAATTGGCTTCACTAATCACTCAATATTAGGTGTGGCTGAAAGTTGCATTAATTGCTTCCCAACTAGACTACCAGGCGAACCAACCCATCTGGACGAATGGTAATTAAACACGGGAAAAATATCATTTAATCTCTGAATGATGAGAACATGCCATTCATTTCAATAGTTATAAAAAATATCTGGTACTGGTTTATGAAAATTCAACCCGTACATGATTTCAGACTTATGTTTGCTATTTAGTAGTGGTAGAGGGCCAATGTGTCTGACCTTGAATTGGGAAAGTGTCTGTGCAGACAGTGATTGTAAGTGTAATATTTGTTATGTCATCTTGCTGACAGTTCACACATTGCTTTTTCACGAGTGTTCGAGTATGTTTGTAATATTTTGCCTGTTCCCCATATTGATAAACTTTTCAACTGCATTGGAAGATATGCAATTTTGACTTACAGTAATTGTAACGAATACGATATTATATGGATTTTTACTCCATGAAATGTAATCGCCGGAATTGATTTGATTATTTCTTTCAAAGAAATCCGCATGTTCTTGAAATGAAATTTATTCATATTTAGAATATAAACTGTCTTTTTCTTTAGATTCCAAAGTTTATTATAGTTACGCACGCTATGCAGTGTGGCAATCACTTTTGAGTTATTGAATGCCAGCCATGTTAACTAAATAGTTAATATTTCGTAAACTAAACCATTCTTAGCAATAATATGGATTTTCAGAGCAGAATATGCAGGATTCCAGCCTAAGCCGCCAATCCGTAATATTAGCAAACTAAAATCAAATCGATAAAAACTGACTTCTGGAATTCTACCGTGTATAATTTCCGATCTGTAATTTCCGTTCTGAATTATTTTTATGCTTTCATTTCTTTGTCAGGCATTATTTTGCAAAGCACTGCGTCTGACGCCGCTGTGCACTACTTCTACTACTAATTTTGCAAATTGCAGATGAGTAAAGATGAATAAAGAAAAAGAAAAATATTTCCAAAAAGCTGACTAAGCTTTAATTAGTAATTATGTATGTATCGCTCACCTTCCAAGTCCCCAGACCAAAGACCGGGATATGGTAGCCACTGTTCATTTTCAAAGTTGGGACTGGATCCATGATTGGTTTTGGAATAAATTTAACTCTTGGTTTCTGAAATTTTTGCAAATATGCGGGTAGTTTGCCCTTCTTTTTGTACAGAAACTGATCCAAAGAAATGAAAAGGACTGGAGATGTGTTCACACTTCGGCGGACGAACGGATTGAATAGAATAAGTTGAGTTTGAGCTGCAGTGAGTTGTCTATATATACCCCCACCGGTGGCAGTACAGAAAAAAGACATCATCATATATTTTTATTCACATAAAATCCCCCCAACGCAACGGATGAGCCTTGTTTTTGTCTCGAGTTGAATCCACGATTTTATTATCTAATCTTGTTTTGAAACTGATCCGGCCAGTTGTCCACTTGCTGCTTGTCACTTTAGCCAGTCAGTTGAAAGCGTGTAGTTTTCAGTTTTCAGGGTATGAGATGAGATTACGTCATTGGCTTGGACATGAACAGGAGACATGCACTACAACTAGAGCAGACACAAAATTATGTCATAAAAACACAAAACAAACATACGATAATATGTAATTAAACGTTTCAAATCCTTCATGCAATTCATAAATTAGGATATTAGTGGGACTTGAGGGAGGGGGGGGGGATAAAGTAAAAATAACAATGACCGACCACGACAACTTACTATAGATAATTACGATGATCTGATATTTCGTCGAGTCCAATTAAAAGTCTAGAGTTTGGTCAGCAGTTAGGTTCTGCAAGGAGAATAAAAGTTGTTAATTAACGAAGTAATTTATCCTTCAAAGCCTTGACAGGTCACACCACTCACAATTAAAATAGTAACGAATTACAAGCAGACCGAAAAACCGAAATCCCCGATGAAATTTTCTAATGCTGATGATTTTAGTGAGGTCGTGGGTTTCTGAAAGTTTGCTTTGTTTGTCAACAATCATGGCGCCGTTGCGATAGTAGCTGACGCCACTCTGCAATTTGCAATGCACTGAGTCAATGAAATGAAACAGCCCAATGCCTGGTGTGCACTTAATTGCAAATATATTGCAGGTTATTTCTGTATTCTCTTAGGATTGTTGAATGCCAATTACAAAATTTCTTTTTTTCCCTGAATAACACCACGCTGGGCTGACTTAAGATATTTCATTTTAATAGTTTAAGTTCTGCAAGAATTCCAGGATATTTACTTCAGGAAAACTGATTGTTCAGAAGTAATCGGTTCGGGTTCGGGGTTCACTATTCATGGATGTACTTTGGTGGGATAGTAATTTTCTCAAGACCAATTCCATCATTTGCACACCTGCACGCACCTGACTGACAATGATTATTATGAAATACAATGCAAAACGCTACCAATTACTTAGGCATTATTACCCAAGAAATACTTCTTGGCGAAAAATGAAACCTCCTTGAAACTATATACATGCATGGATGCATGTAATTGAGTAGTAGTTACTTATAAACAGAGTAGGGCGATTACTCTGATTTCCTGCAATCGATAACAAGTTCCGATTACTTTAAAAATCGGATAATCAATTGATTTTCCGATTACATTTCAAAAAAGTAATCGACTACTAATGTGACTACATGTAATCTTTATCTATCTCAAAATTTTGGTGTTCAAACTTCTTGCTCAAAAAATTCGTCCTTTTACATTTATCAAACTCACGTTTTTTTTAAAAAAAATTCAGAATTTGTTTTTCAAATAAAGAGGCAGAAACTGCTTAAAAATTTAGAATTGCATGGCAGAAAACGATTGGCAAACTTAAGCTGATGAAAAAAAACGATGGACTCCCGAAATTCCAAATTCCCGAGATTACAACTATTACAAGTACAAGTTTGCAAGAATCGAAAATATTGAAGAAGTTATTTTTCGGCCAAAAAAAAATTCGTTTGCTCAATTATTTATTAGGAGCATTTAGATATGACTTGTTATTAGGTTGGGAAAGTCAAACTCCAAAGTAGTCTGCAAATATTTAGCATGAATTAAATTAAAGTACTAAACATTTCACGGTTTTCGCACTTGCAAAGATTTGAGAAAATATTTTAATGTCGACGTGTCGTCGTCGTCTCATTGAATTCCCATCGTGCGAGTGGCCGCGAAGTTGAAAGAAATTGTTTTGCTCGAGTTGAGAGAACATTGTATTTGCGGACAGGGCAGAGAAAAGTTTTTATTTGAGTCGTCGATAGTCGATTTGCTCAATATTTCTGTACAGTTCAATTTTCTAAAATTTCCATTCACCATTCCACATTCCAGAATAAGTTGAAGAAGACTAGTTTTTCAATTAAAATAAAATAGAACAAAATGGAGTACGGTGCATATGCTGCTGGAGATTCGAGCATTCATGATCTTCTCGTGTGCCCTTACAATCCATCTCATCGGGTCGGGGCATCCAAGTTTCCAAATCATTTGGTCAGATGCAGACGAGTAAGTGTATGCGTATTATTTTAACTTTTAAACAAATATTAAGACTTAAATGAATTATTGAACAAGTCAGAAGTTGAGGTTGGTGGTGTGGTGGTGGTGGGGTTGTGCGTGAACATTACAGTAAACAGAGTCAAAAGTGAGATTGAAAGCAACTACCGTACCGACCATACCGACCATACCGTGTTAATTATGCAAACTTTGAAATTCATGAACGGAATTTTTATGTTTTTTAATAGCAAAATCCAGAATTAGCAGCTGAAATTGGAATCTGTAACTACAACCAATCACATCACGTTTGGAACAGGGACATGTCTTATCATTTAACCATCTGCCCTGAGTATCAGGCACATCAACTCCACAGCATTAATACAGGTATGTAAGAAATTAGAATTCATTGGAGTTACTACTGATGAGTAACTCCAACTTCAAGCTTAACTCATGGCAAGCACAGTGAGTGCAGGGAATTGTATTTCTTCTAAAAAAGATTTCTTGACTATTTCTAATTCTTAGGTGCCCCGAAATATCTTCCAGAGGATCTTCATAAGCACGTAGCAAACTCAGCGAAGCCTAAACTTCAGGATACAACTAGTGACAAGAATGCACCACTGCCCCCAATCCGCTACACTCAAGCTGAGCTTGATGGTAAATTTGAAACCAAAATTTCGTTTGGCTCAAACACAGCGCCGATTTAAGCTCCAATATTAATCAGAGTATTTGTTTCTGTTTTAGAGTGGATGTAAGAACAAGAAGAGCTGCTTACCTGCGTTAATAATACTCACGCTCGGCCATGATTCCCGTGCAATCGGAAGAATTTAATAAGTTAACTTGAGGCTACAGAAGCTAATGTTAATATCATTCATTCAATAGCCCATCATTATATTGTATTCAAATAAAAACACAGGAAAATTTTCTCCTTGGTCTCGAATAAATACATAGATAACCTGTGCTGGAACTATTGTTGTGTTCATTTAAGACTTGAAGACTTTGCCTGGCAAGGGAAATGAATGAACTGTTTCTCTTCGATCGAGCTGAATTTTGGGACGCTGGTAACTTGCACGAATAAAATTAGATCCTGGAAATAACAGTTCACGCAGTTCCCTTGATACTGTTAAAAGTCTGCCTTCTTGATTATGCAGGTCGTTCCTTCTTTCTCAAAAGCATTTATGATAAGGTAATCTAATGAATTTGAATATTGTACTTGTAACACAATGCGAGGTAGAAGGTCGATTGTTGTGAAGACGGGTTAGCCCTAGCCCGGAGTTCAATCTTCGTTAAAATAAATTTAATAAATTTTGACTAAAAAAGTGAAATGGTTTCATTGACGATGTGTGTAGTTGTGTCATACACTTTAATGTGCTTGTTCTCACTGCCTCACAATTACGTGATTGGGTCACCCACAGTTGGACGGACTGACAATACAATTTATAAGCACAACTTTGTTGGAAATGGCAGTAGTGAAAATAGTTTCTCATATGTGCGTCCAGAAAATACCACAAATGAGACCCAATTAATTTTTAAAAGTTTAAAAAGAAATGTCACGGATATTGAAAATTTTTGGAGTATTTTGTGGAAGTGGCTTGCGAATGCAACGATGGAGAGGTCTGCAATTCCAATTCCAACACAAAATGTGTCGAAGATTCAGGCTCGACGGAGTCCCAATATTTCGGAGGATATCGCTATCGATAATACTCTGCCAACGCATCCGCCGTCTCATTTTGAATATCACGTAGAACATCCGCATCAGTCGGCTACTTTGGATGGTTTAAGATTTGAGGTAATTTTTTTCCCACATGCACAATTGACAGAAATGTCCAGAATTCGTAGACCAAATCCCCCGAATGCTATCCGGAGTATCAAAATTATGTTGGGTTTATTAATATTTGACATTTTAATATTTGCAGTCTGAAGACAAGCCAGTTTATTATGAAGACAATGGAGCTGCAGTTATCCTTGCAGACGTGCACACGTCAATCAGACTATTCGGCAAAGATTTTACGAAAAACACAGTTGTTAAATTTACGAACGAGTCCAACTCACAAGGAGCTGCTTGTTCCGAAGACACACCTTCTACAAAATTATACTCGGTGAGTTTTTGCAGAAGGAATGTTGTTTGACCCGGGAATGCTGACAGATATCACCTAAAATGTTGCAGAGCAAACCCCAGAGAGCTTTCAAGAAATAATCACATTTATCTCAGAAATCTTCACTCACTCAAAACCACAATTCGAAAACTTGATTATAATATTCAGAATAATTTAATTGCGATTGATTTCATTCGTTGAGTTTAAATTTTCATTCGAAAGTGTCACTAAATAAACACAATTTCAATTTGCAGGTTTTAGTAAGCAAAAATGGAGGATCAGCCCTGATTGAAAACGTGATGTTTTCGGCTTCGCATGGCAAATATTTCTATATTTGCATCCGTGAAGTGAATGGAGAAAAGAATACGCCGTGGACTCATCAGGGGTCAGAGCCTTGGTTGACCATTAAAGCCAATCGTCGAATTCTTCCTGTCGTAATTCAAATCGCTGTAATTATCATGCTCCTACTAATGTCTGGACTTTTTGCTGGTCTTACGCTGGGGCTTCTTGCCCTCGGAACAACTGATCTGCAAGTCGTCATTAATGTTGGCAACGAAGTTGAACGAAGTCATGCGAGCAAAATTCTACCACTTAGGGAAAAGGGCAACTATCTTCTTTGTAGTCTGGTTCTTGGAAATGTTCTAGTAAATTCTATTTTAACTATTCTCTTGGATGATCTAACAACTGGATGGATCGCAGTCATATCGGCTACGGCTGGAATTGTCATGTTTGGTGAAATCATACCGCAGGCAGTGTGCTCACGAAATGGTCTTGAAATTGGTGCAAAAACAGTTTGGGTCACAAAAGTTCTCATGGTCATCACGTTTCCACTTTCCTACATCATAAGTTTTTTCCTGGATAAAGTTCTTGGGGAAGAAATTGGAAAAGAGTACAACGTGGAGAAACTAATGGAATTTGTCAAAGTGAGCAATTTGTTTGAATTTTACAGTAGTTGGAACGTTACGAAATACATAATTATTATATATTTATTTACAGGTGACAATGGAAAAGACTAAGGTGATATCAGAAGAAGCCAAAATTATTTGTGGAACTCTCAGCATCAAGAACAAATCGGTAGATTGTACGAAACAATACTTGAGTAACTTCTTAGCCATCACCAATGGAAATTCTGCCGTGTTGTCAGACTTCATTTCATCGCTGTATCTGGAAAATATTAACAGCAAAAGATACGAGTACGAAGTCTTCTCAAACGATATATAATTCTAATGTATTCCAAATGTTTGTAAATAATGCCGTATGATTAGCGCCTTTAGATCCGGTTATTTCAGAGTGCATCCGGATTTCGGTTTTTAAAATATTGACGCCTAAAGCTGGAACCAAAATTCGAACTAGAGTAAAATAATTATAATGAAACGCTTGGCATTTCCATCTCAGAGCAAGTGCATTCACTATTGACACTTTTTTTTACAGAGTACAGTAAATACAAAAGTAGTTAGTAGTTTGCAGTGCAGTCTTCTTTAAAATTTCCAGATCGTCCGAAAAAATGATAAAACTACGCTCAGCTTGGTTCAATTCTTGCGGAACGAAAAAAGACAGTTTGCCAAGTGCAAAAATGTAGTGCCAACATATTCTGAAATCCACTGGATGGAAGAAGTAGAACCATCATGATCAACAATATTCCAAGCTCCACAACATAACCGTGTGCATTTGATGAATGTAAATGTAAGCCATCTCAAAATCGAACATTTGCGAACATTTGAATGGACCCGATTACAAATTTTGGAAGCCATGGATTACTGAAAATTAGGGGGTCCTTGTTGCATTTGTTGTCGCTTAACACGATAACTTGACTGCCAGCAAGTTTCAGATATCTGCGAGCCCATATCGGATGATACAACCGATATCCGGATACGGCGAAATCATCCGGATATGAAAGTACTATGCCACTACGGCATTAGATAGCTATGATGAACAAAAACTTCGACGATGTACTTCCGCTGACATTTTTAATATTTTAATTAGTTGCACGAGCGAGTCACTCAAAAAAGTTTATAGTAGAAAGCTTTATATACAAAATATGAGAGGGTTAACTTATTTGGATTGGCGACTTGGGCTAATGCCTAACGAAGGATTGCAAAGTTCGCT
Organism: Hymenaphorura dentifera; assembly: GCA_034699705.1. NCBI lineage: Eukaryota > Metazoa > Arthropoda > Collembola > Poduromorpha > Onychiuridae > Hymenaphorura > Hymenaphorura dentifera. Next base: position 4,229 of record JAQGCM010001316.1, on the reverse strand, counting down.
GAATGATCTGGAGACTCTCTTCTAGTTGAATTTGATTAATCGTGAGTGGTGGGGCAAGACGAATAATATCGCCATGAGTAGGTTTTGCGAGTAAACCGTTTTCCTTTAACCTCAAGCAGACATCCCAGGCATCAATTCCTGCAAAAGTTTAATTTTATAAATTGATTGTGAAAAAAATGTATTTGTTGTAATTTTGCAAAAGCGTACCTTTTGGAATAACGATGGCATTCAAGAGTCCCTTTCCTCGAACAGCACTGATTAATTCTTTTGGCATTCGACTCAGTTCCTTGCGAAAAATAGCCCCCATACGCTCAGCATTCTCAGCAAGTCTTTCTTCTTCAAGAACTTCTAAGGCGGCCATTGCAACTCGACAAGCCAATGGATTTCCACCGTAGGTTGAACCGTGTTCGCCAGGCTTAATGCACAGCATGATAAAGTCATCGGCTAGAACGGCGGACACCTGTAGAACCACAACAAGGTAAATTTTGACTAATTGCTTCGACTAAAATAGAAATCACACAAAGTTCGCATTTGTGAGAAAAACTTACCGGCAAGACACCTCCAGAAAGGGCTTTGCCCAAAATAAGAATGTCTGGACGGGTTTTCTCATGGTCACAACACAGTCTTCTCCCGGTACGGGCCAATCCAGTCTGAACCTCATCTGCAATCATGAGGACGTTGTGTTTGGAACACAAATTGCGAACTCCTTTGATATATCCATCGTGTGGAACAACTACTCCAGCTTCTCCTTGAATCGGTTCGAACATGAAGCCGCAGACAGTTGGGTCACTTAGGGCTTTCTGTGTACAAATTTTCAAAAAATGCATTTTTGTAGAAGTTTGCAATAGTTTTGCTAGCATGACAATTTGTGATTGGGGAAAGACATGCTATATAAGTACGCAGAGACATTTTTGCGCATTTGAGTGAAAATTTGCATCAGTGCGAATAACCTTAAACTCTTAATTGGAAGTCATCATTTTTAATTTCTGCGTAGCAATACAAGGTGGACTCGAAAACAATAAATAATTATAATTCTAAGCCAGCCGAAAACTTTTACTAGTCATAAAATATGCACAATGTGGAGTGGAATCGTTATAAAAAAACTATTGCGCTGTTCGCATACATTATGTTAATCTTGCTAACGTCGAAGGCTCCCATTCTATTAAGCGCAGACATGATTAATTTGGAGGATTAATGTTACTGCACTCAAGCATCCTGCTAAAGCATTGGAATTATGTATTGAAAGTCTACTCTAATAGTTGTACTATGATAACCAGTTCTCGACTTTAACTTTAATGCAAATTAAGCTGTCAGCTGTAGCACTGGAAAATTTGCGGTATTTGTCTAATATGCTAATTTTATTTATACTTGAGCACCACACCTCCTCGTACGACCACTCAGAACTATCGAATCACTGCTAATCCTGTTGCCCTTGAGAACAATTGGATGCGTTCTTTTTGGCAAATTATCAATTTTATCTCAAACGACCTCAACTATATACTTGTTCTACTTTTGACCCACAAAAGATTTTACACGTGCGAATTTGCAAAGCAATGCACCAAGTATTTTTACGTTAAAGGCAGACTCCCGAATGCCGGCCGGGGCCTACTACTGTAGCATTAGCAAAAAATATTGATAATTGATAATTGCTTTTGGCAACTTACATCAAGAGCTTTCAGGTCATTATATGGAATAATATTAAATCCGGGCATGAAAGGTCCAAATCCTTCAAATGAAGATGGGTCGGTGGATGAAGAAATTGCACTCATGGTACGACCCCAAAAATTGCCCTCGACGAAAACAATTTTTGCTTCATTTTTCGGAATACCTTTCTTCATGTAACCCCATTTACGAGCCAACTTGAGAGCAGTTTCTCCGCCTTCAACGCCTGCAATTTGCAAAAATGAATAATCAAGGAATTAATTCAATTTTAATTGGCAAATTTCTCCCCAAAAGTTTTTGTAAAAATATTTATGGACACTGACCTGTATTCATGGGAAGCACTTTTTCATAGCCGAAAAGTTTTGTAATGTACTCTTCATATTCTCCCAAAACATCAGAGTAAAATGCTCTTGAGGTCAAAGTAAGAATTTCAGATTGTTCTCGAAGTGCATCAATTATTTTGGGGTGGCAATGGCCTTGGTTGACTGCAGAGTATGCACTCAAGAAATCATAGTACTTCACATTCTCAACGTCCCAGATGTACACTCCTAAATATTTGCAAAAATTTCAAACTGTTAAATTTTCATAAGTTGATTTAGGGCTGAACACGAATGCATTTAGCATTTGCATTGCAGGAGTTGACCTACATTTTGGAATGTAAAAAAAAATCGTGGCCTATTTTTAGCCTGCTAGAAATGCTCAGAACGTCAGAACTGACCTTTGGCTCGGTTGAGGGCGACTGGGATGGGATGATAATTGTGTGCTCCATACAGATTTTCACGGTCAAATATTTCTTTGGCTGACAATTGTTTAGCAGAAAATTCTTTCGGCAGTGGTACTCCACTAGCCTTGTTTCGTCTCAGTAATGCTTGCTCAACAATAGCCTTTGGCTGAAGGTTTGCTAATTTACTAAATGTGCGAATCATTCTCACTGTTAGTCTGTATCAGGGTGTTTTTATATTCTCTAACTTTCTCGGGGATAAAACCGCTAACTTGCACCGGAGTTCAGTTCACACTTCTTACATTGACTAGTAGTGTAGTGAGTCTGAAGTAATTTTGTGAACCCGACCTGCCTTTTAAAGCTGGGAAAATGTTAGAAAAATCCTAGCAACTACTTCAACTCCTAACATACCGCAGCAGCAATCGCAATCGTAACTCAAAAATAGGAAGGCGACAAAGTTTTTAGGAATCATGGGGGTTTGCTGAAGTTATCAGTGGAAAATTTTGGTCTCAGGACACTTAGAAAGGGGCGGAGTTGTGAAACTTCTCCGAGGTCACCTCGGCCTGACAACAGCTTCAGATTTCTAACTAGTTGGCCACAAAAGTCGAGAGTTGCTGCAGTGCAGTGGAGTAAAAAGCCAAAGTTATTCCAGTTTTAAATGCTGAAGACAAATCCAGTCAAACTTGCTTCTTCCAATGTTACAAACTTGCACCAATCGACCTTTCTTAATTGCTTTTTTTGCTCTTTCTCTCCATCTTAATTTATTTTCGGGAAGTTTGTCATTATCGTCAAGTCATTAGTCATTACTCATTAGGCACGGGTCTGTACATTTTTTGAGATTACTTTTTGCTTTTAGTAGAGTGCTTCTGGTTGCTTATGATGACTTTTGGTCTAACTGCATTCATACTATTCCATGTCAATGAGTTTTTGGAGAGTTTAACACCTCAACGCGTACTAACTACTAAGGCTGATGCATTTACTTATCGCATTGATGCACCGCAAATATGTGTTTAACCTATCTGCACGTCTAACAACCACGCAACCTTGTAAATTAAACAGAAGACAAGGAAAATTTCTAGGATTCCATTTATTTTTATCAATTTGTTTGTCTCAGGTAAACACTTTCCAGCAATTCTAATAATACATCGGAAAATTCCCAATTCAAACGTTTAGAATTTGATTGCCAGACAAGGTGAGCTAAGAACAATAGATGATTAATGCCATCGTCTTTGCAGGAGACAAATTTGAAAGCAATTTTTTAAAAAATATCAAACGCTTCCAAAGTTCAAAACAATACTTGAGGCTTAGGCTAGCACGCAATTTTATAGAACGATAATATAAATTTTTGAAGTGCATAAGTTTCCTTAAAAAATATGTTGTTGAGTTGCAAAATCAATAAAATAGGGTGGAATCAATAGTGCAATGTTTTCGTACACTGTTAAATTTGAGATTGCAATTCGCGAAAGCATATTTAATACTTGAGAGTTCAGGTCGAGATAAACAAAACTGAAAATTGAGCAGTAAAACTTTGTGAATCCGGGTGTGGTTTGATTTGTTTCATTGCATTGCAATCTACAAATTCACGAGATTTTGATTTGACTGCTGAGTCGAATCTGAATGAGTGAAGGGATAGGGCACGAGTTATTCGCTATTGATATTTAGGTCAAAGTTCATTGGAGAAATTTGAGTATTTTTTAATCTTAAATGAAGCATTTAGATAAGATGAACATTTCCCAGAGTTCTTAAAATTTTTGCATTTCTCCCACTACTTGAGAGAACTTATCAACAATATTGAGTACAGAATTATACAAATTCATGTTAATGAAAGGCTACTGATTAAATTTTT